>APFE030349174.1:1384-17427 GCA_000404065.3 Pinus taeda | reverse complement strand
GGTTGAGTTACTAGTCCTAGAGCCTTGGTTGGAAAAACACTCTGGAGCCTTGGAAGGTTGTGGGTTAAGTTATTAGTTCCTGGAGCCATGGTTGGGACAAATGCTCTGGAGCCCTGGGAAGCTTGGGTAGAGACAATTCTGGTTGGTGTTAGTGATGTTCGACTGTGAGGTGGAATCACTGGATGGCGTTTGAGGTGGTTTGGCCTTTGGAAGCCCTAGTTTGGTTTTTCTTGGTTATTCATGAGATCCCACATTCACGCTTGGAATATGATGCAGAGTTGATTGGCTAAAAGAGATATTTGGTTCATCGCAATCCATGTTCAGGTGGTATGTGGAAGTCCCTGACATGATTGGATTTTGCATATGTTAATAAGAGATATTTTCCTCCTGTATTTTCATTTGTTGGTTATATGCTAGTTATAAGATGTATATTACTTATGTCTCTTGATGTGTTTTGATTTGCTTATGGATGTCTAATGAATGCATGATACAATATATGTTATTGCAACCATTATGAGAGGGAATAATACCTTCTTAGCGATTCTCAAGTAAGTATCATACCCCTATGTTTAAATATGCATTCATGACCTGTATATTACATGTTCACCATTTGTTCGATGAAATAATTGTCATGGTTATGCCTATTTAGGTCAAGTATTTGATCAAGTTTTGTGTTATAGGATTTTTCCTTCTGCCATTTATGGTTTTAGAAAGTTCTATCAAGTTTTGGGTAATGGCTTGGAGACTAGCCCTGAAAAGGTGGCTCTGATTCTAGGGTCACGGGCTTAGAACTGAGAAATTAGGACTTCATTCGCTACCTTGCAGGCTTATGCATGTGGCCTAAGGCCTACAATTGCATGGACATAGTGTTATGCATGCGGCTAGTAGGCTAGGTCAGTAAAATAACTATTCAGCTCAAGATTTGGGCACCTGGAGTGATTGTTTAGCTCCCAAGGAAGGTCGGTAAAGTTTCATTTTATCGACTCTACTTCCTTAGTGAAGTTAGAAGGTCAGGTCATATCATATTAGCTCCTTCTCTCATGTTTACCCTGTCAGAGTGATGAAACTGGGTAGATATGGGAGGGGTGGTTATAGTGATTTACCCAAAACTAGGGTTTTTGACATAGGCATTGGGTTTAGGAATAAGAGAGAAATAATTAAATATTCTAAGGGTCAAAGAGGCTAAAAATATAGATATAGAAGGTTTCCTAAGTGACCTAAAGAAAATTATATAAGGAATCTAAGAAGAGGTGCATGACACATTGTGTGAAAGAGGGATGTAGCCATATTATGCGAAGTGTACCCTAGGAGGGTGGAGTTCTTCTCATAAGGTCAAGATACTCATGTTCAAAGAAGGTCAAGTAGGAGTTGAAAGGTCTCGAGTTATGCTATAGCCAAGTGAGGAATCTATAGCGTAGAATCAAGCCCTAGATCTGAGGGTCAAGGTAAGGATAAAGAAGTCACGGGCCTCTAAGATGGATTGGTTATGATCCTTGATATGAAACTAGGTTGGAATTGGAGGTCGAGGTCTAAAGGATGAAGGTTGAGGACTTCAAGATACTAGGCCAAGTGAACAGATGTATGAATAAGGGCTTATGGTAGAGCCAAAACACCATAGTGACCTATATTAAGAAGCAATCAAGACCAAGAATAAGACACAAAAGGAGCCATAGGGAGAAACGAAAAGTTATAATGGTTTGATCTATTTGGAAGAAGGTCGAGTCTGCTTGTCAAAGAAGTTATTTATTTGTGTCTTTTGTGCCCTAATAAGGCTCTTTCTAGGTTGTGGTTAAGAGAACAAGCCCTGGAAATTGTCTGAGATCCATGTTGTAACATAGGCCTGCACAAGCCAAGAAAATTTTCTAATATTTTGTTACATATCAATGTTATGTTCTATGAAAAAGGGAGGAGGGTTGAGACCTTAGAAGAGGCCTAACGTGTCTCTTCCTAGCTAAGTGTGGAAGGCCACAAGGCTATGTGAAGTTCATTGGAGTTATATGGGTAGGTCGAGCCGTGAGGGAGGTTGAAACTAATCTAAGAACCTTAGATCAAAGCAGCAAGTTACCTTAGTTGTAGAGAGATGACAGTAAGGGAATCAAAGGGGTTGATGCATTGGAGTCTTGGGTTGATGATAATTGTATTCATAAGTCTATTCACAAACATAGTTGTGAATAGAGTGCATTTCGAGGGTTAGTGTGCAATGGGTTGATGGAAAAATATTTTATGAGATAAATGATTGTTGGAAAGTTGATTGTATAGTGATTTTGTGGGAAATATCACTGTGAGAAGTAGATCTACAAGGGTTGAGTATATTTTGTATTTTGGAGTGGAAAATACACTTGTGAGAAGTTGATCTAAAGGAGAAAAAAGGACCTACCAAGTGTCAAGAACTACAAGTACTGAAAGGTATGATCTAGGCAGTACACATCAGTAAGTAAGTTAAGGGTTTTTTTCTTGTATTCATTTGTGGGAAGATTGTAGATATGATGTTGACTATTGCAATCCCTAGTTGTATCCTATGTATACTAGATGTACTAGTGATCGAGGGCCATGATCCTTAGTACATGAGCCTTGTGATTATTTTATTGATGAAATAATAAGATAATCGATCTTTGAGAACAAATATTTGTGTGCTAAATTGATTTCACTATTGAATAATTCTTCTATGCAAAGCGTTAGAAGGTTGAGTGTTCCTAGTGTGTTTATGTGTGATTAGTCTTAGAGCATATTGAGGGCCTAGTGAAAATTGAACATGGTATCAAAGCTACTTTGATGATCATGTGGATTAGAGTCTGCACAAGAAGCAAGTGAGGTACAGGTATAGGTGTAGGAGTAGGTATAGGAAGCAAAGTGTTCCATTAAAGGTTGTGTAGGCTCAGAGGGAGTCTAGCTTAAAAGGGAGTCTACCCTATGGAAGTTCAAATATTTAGGTTCAAGCCATATTGAGAATTTTTTAGCCCATGAAAGGATAGACACAAACCATGAGAGAACATTCGTGGTGGTGCAAATAAAGGCACAGATCCTACGAGGATAGGCAAGGATCATGCTATCTTGTTGCATGTGAGAATATTCATGCACCATGCAAGACAAAGTTATTCCTAGTACAAAGAACTTGTGTCACATAATAAGACATATATGGCTATGCGAGGAAATTCAAGATTCATATGAGGATGGTTAGGGGCATGCAAGCAAGGAAATTCATGGAGCTAGAAGAATGAAGTAAATACCTTCCTCACTAAGAGGGAGTGTTAGACTTTGGGTATCTTGGAAGGTATTTCTGAGAGAGGAAAACATACCAATAAGTTGTTAGTCTGGTGAGTTACAAAAAAGTGGGTTTTGGACCCAAGTAGTGGGTTTAGGACCAAGAGAGAAATAATTAAATATTGTAAAGTACAAAGACCCTAAAACCCCAGATCTAGAAGGTTTCTTAAGTGACCCAAGGAAAAATATAAAATGAGTCTAAGAGGAGGCTCATGACACATCGTGTGCAAGAGAAATGTAGCCCTCATGTGTTAAGTGTTACCTAGGAGGGTCAAGTTCTACTCATAAGGCCAATATACTCTTGTTCTAAGAAGTTTGAGTAGCATTGGAAAGGTGTCGAGTTATGCTACATCCAAGTGAGGAAACTATAGCATGGAACCAAGCCCTGTATCTAATGTTTGGGTAAAGGAAAAAGAATTTGAGGGCCTACAGCATGGCTTGGTCATTATCTTTGCTATGAAACCAAGCTAGAATTGGAGGTCAAGGCATGAAGGATTAAGGTTGAGTACTTCAAAATACTATTTTGAGTGAATAGAAGTATGAAGAAGGACTAAGGGCAAATCCAAAACACCATAGTGACCTATCTCAAGAAGAAATCAAGCCTATGAAGAAGACGAGAAAGGATCCATAGGGAGAAAAGAAAATTTATAATGGTCTAATCTATTTGGAAGAAGGTCGAATCTACTTGTGAAAGAAGGTTGTGATTTATCTATGTTTCTTTGTGCCCTAATATTTTTGAAAATCCAAGTACAATGTGTACAAGCAATCTTTCTAAAATTTTGATATTTATTTGTGAATATATTAGGTTTTTCTTTCCAAATATTTTCTCTTCATCAAACAAAATATTAATGATAAATAAGAGATCACATAGCACAATAACAAGAGACATTAATTTTTAGGTCAAAGACTAGGTAAAAAATCCCACTAAGGGGAAAACCAAACAAATTATTTCCTTAGAGAGATCCTTCAACAATACATCAAGAGATGGACTATTCTAGCCACTAGAAGCCTTCAACAATGAAAATGTCTCCAATACAATGTCAACAAATAATCCAACATGATCCCAAAAATCAACTTCAAGAGGTTGATATTCTTACCATAACATTGTACCCAAGCTTGGTTAATACACCCCTTCTGAAGCTCGTATTTTTGATAGAGTACCGTCCTGAGGAAACACAAAAATTGGACTAGTTATGGTCTTTAAATGGCTCAGATCTCATCTCAGGTCTCATCCTATATGTATATCTAAGGAATCCTCAAACTAAGACTAAATACATCTCATATCACAAAACAACAAACAAATGATACTTCTCTAGGGCTCGGCCTGGAGACCAATAGCTAATGATCTCGGACTAGGGAAAATTCAAACTTCCTTCTAGACCTTGAACCAATGTTACTAACATTTGAACAATACGTTTATGATGTCTCTCTAGGACTTGGCCTAGAGATCGACCTTCAACACTCAAGGATCTCGAACTAGGGAAGATTTTGGTCCTCATAAAGTAATTGGGTACACCCTTCTAGAACTTGGCCTAGAAGTAGAACTTGAATGACAATTATCTCAAACAAGGTGAAAATTATAGTGATCACAAAACTTGGACTTCAGACCCTCCAAGAGAAGCTATAGAACTTGTGCCTTAAACTTGGACTGGATCAGATCTTAGAGAGAGATAAAACAAAGTTTTCTTTCCTTGATGTGCCCTTGTGTGCTTCCTTGTAATCCTCCGCGTAAGAGATCAGATCACATATGAGTGAGTGATTGAATTATATTTTTTTTGGAAAGAGAATTGAGTTCTTTATTATCCATTAGTTTATCTAAAGTGGTGAGTTCCTTGGAAATTTGTCTTGACCAAGACTGATCTAATCTGAGTGATTGATTTTCTAGGAAAGCCAACTAGCCATCATGTGATATCTTGGGTAAGTCAACATGATCATATAAAATATCCATCCTAGAACTTATGAAGCCACTTGAAATAATAATTTTGTTTTCTCAAATGCATTGAAAATAAACAATTTTATGAAGATATGTCATAGCTAGTATTTCAAAAATAGGACTCTATCCAGGTCATGGTTAAGAGGAGTAGAAATCGAAATTGTCAAAGATCCATTCATTAATAGAGGTTTTCACAGGCCAAGATAATTTGTTAATAGTCTATTGGAGATCATTGTTTTGTTCTATGCAAAAGGGAGAATGGATGAGACCCTAGAATAGGCCTAACGTGCCTCCTTCTATCTAATTATGGTGGTCCACAAGGCTACATGAAATTTACTGGAACTATGTGTGTAGGTCGAGCCCTAAGGGAGGCCAAAACTAATCTCAATACCTTGGATCAGAGCAGAAAGTTACCTCATTTGTAGAGAGATGGTAGTCAAGGCCATGAAGGGGTTGATGCATTAGAGTCTTGGGTTGTTGAGCATTATTTTCATAATTATGTTCACAAATCTAGTTGTTAACAAAGTGAAATTTGAGGGCTAGTGTGCAGTGGGTTGATGGAAAAATATATTGTGAGTAAACAGATTGTTTGAGAGTTGATTGTACATTAATTTTATGGGAAATATCATTGTGAGAAGTAGATCTACAAGGGCTAAGTATATTCTGTATTTTGGAGCAGCAAATACACTTATGAGAAGTTGATCTAAAGGAGGAAAAAGGACCTTCAGGTGTCAAGGACTACAAGTACTAAAAGGATTGATCTAGATAGGATACATCAGCAAGTTAAGGGTTTTGTTCTTGTCTTCTTTTGTGGGAATATTGTAGATCTGACATTGTAGATTGCAAGCCCTAGTTGTATATTATGTATAATAGTTGTACTAATGATCGAGCGCCATAATCCCCGGTATGGGAACCCCATGATTATTTTATTGATGAACTAATAAATAATTGAGCTTTGGCCTCAAATCTGTGTATTAAATTAATTTCACTACTGAATAATTTTGTTGTATAAAGTGTTAGAAGGTTGAAGGTTCCTAGTTTATTCGTGTGTGTGATTAGCCTCAGACCAGATCTAGGGCCTAACGAAAATTAAATAGGCTAAGAACCTTGTGACCAAAATATATGACCAAGAGCCTTATCGGCCACCACTCACCTCTCGCCACCCAAATCTTCATGTGAGAAAGTCCTTCCAATCAGGTGGTCCAATAACCACTCAGGTGCTTGCCTCCAACTCCTTAGGGACCAGGCATTGCAACTAGCTCCTTATCGGGTCACTACCCATCAGCCATCAGTGAGTACCTACTGAGCTACTACCTTCCTCTTCTCACCAATTTTCTTTGATCTGATGAGGTGGGTGCCTTAATAAACTATGAGCCTTCAGAACCATGTCTGATCTTCAAACCCTTATTTCTAATCTTCCCTTGGTAGTTAAACTAAGTTCCATTAACCATTAGAAAGGTATTTAAGAGGAATATCCAACCAAATACTTTGCATGTTCATTTGATCAAGATAATGAAAGGAAATGTGCCTACAATGCTCAATAGTATCTTAGACAACAATCTCTTACATTAATGACATCAAGGATTGTGTAACACATTCAACAATCTCCTATAATGTTTGTATTTGACATCATATGCAAAACAATATCCCCCCTTGGCATTAATGGAAACAATACTAGAAATTTACTTAGTTATCGATGATCTTGGGCTAGACTCCCCCTATCTACTTGTTGAATATTGAGTGATCTACTCTTAATGTTTGCTTATTCTCCCTCTTTGACATTAGAGGAAAAGGGCATATACTCCCCCTATGTTGGTGCATACAATTTTCTTGAACTCCCCCTATCACAAGTATGCTTCTTAGCTCGAATAAATGAGTCATTCAACCTTGTGAGGAATACATTACTCCCATTTTATATCTATGA
The DNA here is from genome assembly GCA_000404065.3 of Pinus taeda. NCBI lineage: Eukaryota > Viridiplantae > Streptophyta > Pinopsida > Pinales > Pinaceae > Pinus > Pinus taeda. The sequence continues at coordinate 10,309 of APFE030349174.1, read as the reverse complement.
TACTCAAAAAAATCTCTAGGTAAATCTTTAGTAGATGTGGAAGTAATTTTTAATTTTGTTGCAATGCATTTCAATTTGACAATTTGATAGTAACTTGTTCTCGAAGAAAATTGTGCCTGATAGGAATTTGCTTTGTTTTAGAACTCCTAACAAGGTTTTTTGAGATATTGATAGAACTAGTATTGCCACACGTGATAGGTACGGGATGGTCACCATTTTCTTGAAAATCCTTGAGATTTTTCTTTACCCATAAGACTTTAGTACAAAATGATAATGTTGCTATATATTCTACTTCAGTTTGGGATAGAGAAGTGGAGGTTTGTTTCTTGTTGATCTGGGAGACCAAACAGTTGCCTAAAAATAAGGCTCATCCACTGGTGCTTATTTCATCATCAAAACTTTTAGCCCAATATTCATATATATAAGCTTTGAGGGCAAGATATGTTCCCCTTGGATTCCATAAGCCATAATTTTTCATGTCATGTAGATATCCAAATATCCTTTTGAATGCATTCACATGAGATTCCTTTGGGAGTGATTGAAATATCCCCACCAGACCCATGGATTGATATCCGATCTTGATGTTGTTAAGTAAAGAAATATGTCGATCATGGACTTATATTGTTAATTTTTCTTAGGGATATATTCTATTGATCTTTTCTTTGATAATTGCATTTCTTCATTAACACATTACATTGACCCCATAGCATCATAACATTATTCAGATTTACATCATTATTTAGTAGCATATGAAATTATATAGAAATAACAATATCATCATCCTAAATGCAAGAACATAAAGGAACAATTGAAGAAAATTATTCACACATAGAGACACTAGGATTGGTCAGAGACCAGTGGAAAACCCTTTCAAATTATTCTTCTTATTAGATTTTCATTGAATGATTCAACAGAGAGTACAATAATCCATATCTTCATCCATACAACTATCTAGTAAAAACAACTACACAATATCCATGAAATGAACCTAACAATGTTTATACTCAAAATTTTGACTATGAAGCATGTAATGAATTGTGACTATCAATGGTCAACTACAGAACACTACGGTCACTGATTGAAATATTTGGAGAGCTGAAATTCCATCATTTAGGTTTTGGTTGCATGAAGGAGGAGTCATGTGTGTGACTGGGAAGCTTACAACCACTCTCTCGAGCCTACAAGCAAGCGATTGCAATCTACAACTAAGATTCGGAAACCCTAGATGTTGGTCGCATGGAGGATGGGTTATGCATGTGACTAGGATGCTTTGGTTGCATGGATGAGCCTGGTATCAAGTGACAACAGTTGATATCTATTTTTCATGTGCCTACGATTGAGGCCCAAATCCCTAAAACAAAATTCAAGCTTCGAACCTTGCAAATTCATCTTCAAGCGAACATGTTCCTCTGCATATGAGCCTCAAACCTGTGTGAGCCAAAAAATAATATAGAAGAGTGTCTCATGATGATATCCAAATGAGGTAGAGGTCACTTGTATTTATAGCCTTCCAAGGGTATCCACTTTGCTTTAGGATTGACCTTATCAAATATGCACATGTGGGATTTTCTTCATAAGTAAACTTTCCCTTATCTAATTTGAGTGATATTTAGGTCAATTTTGGTCTTATCGAAAAGACGAATTCAACGCAATCATCATATCCATTAAGTGAGTTATCCAAATTAGAATTTGAACACAATTGCATATTTTAACACTCCCTCTCAACTAGGGAGAATTCCACCTACATCATGTCTCATGTATCCTATCATCAAATCATATCCAATCACAAGTATCTCATCATCATGTATTTTCATTGTTCATATAGATTCATATCTTTCTTATTATTTATTATCTCTTTATTCTCCCTGCTCATATGTTGAACATTCTTGAATCTAAAAGAAGAAGAATATTGACATGAGAGGGGAGCTCAATCTACCACCCTTTTTCCATCGGGGAGACACTGCTACCAACTGGAGTCGCTACCAGTGGGAGCCCAATGCTACCACCTAGGAAACATTAGTGGGGAACTAAATTTACAACTCACATCATCATTGGAAATCATATCATTGAGGAGCACGTCTCAACTTGGAACCACATCAAGGAGCACATCTCAACTTGGAATCTCATGGGGGAGTGATGAGCCTCATCATTGGGTAGCTATATGGACCTTAATTCACCTCCTAGCTTAGTCAAATCAAATCTTCTCACAATTTATTACATTTTTTGATTATATTTTGTTTAATGAGATGAGTCAAAGTGAGATATTATGCCTAGTGGACTAATGTGCATTGAATGCAGGTTTGTGAGAGAAAATCAGGGAATTTTGGCAAGATTAAGGGTTGAAACTCGAATGGGACAAGGAAGAGATATTGTAGGAGGTAAATCCTCCTCATTTACTCCTCCCTCATTGGAATATTACTCCATCAATCACACTATCTCGAAGTACAAGCACCCAAGTCATGAAGATAAAAAGGCAGTTGAGCAAGTGACAGTCAAAGAGAGTTAATCTCGAGTTTGGGAGCTGAGACTCCCTATATTTAAGGAAGTAATTGGAGACTTCAGTTGTATAAATAAAGAGGCCTAAAGCCTCATTAGGATTCAAATTTTTTCTATAAGAACACTAGTTATTTTTTAGCTCCAGACTTGTGGAAGATATTACTATGTAATTTTCTGTTTTGATAATGAGAATGAGCCTTTTCTTGATCTTGTACTGAGTTAACTCAAAGGGCTGAAGCTCTTTGGTTAGGGCCCAACCCTAGCAACAAAGGCTCCTCTTCTTGTATCTGTATGATTAGATTGATTTCATAGGTTCATGGTTAAATTGTCCTTGAAAGTATTTCATTGCAAGTAGTGTAGATTTGATTAGTTTTTTTATTAGTTTGCTTCCATTTGTTCTTTACTTCAGCAGTAGTTTATAAGAGATAAAGAACCATCAAAAAAATTTCAATAAGTGTTTTGGCCTCACTTATTCCTTAAGGGATCATTATTTGAGGAAAGGACTCCTATGTAGCCCCAAAAAGAAAGAATTCTACTTTCTCATAGAATTTAGAGTTTTATGTACTTAAGCCAGCATTTGATCAATTTGCAAGAGTAGGACCTAGTCATCATTTCTTCCATATTTAGCCTTACAGTAGATCTCATCAATGATTCCATCTTATGCTGCAAGTTTTCCTCATGCATGAAGTAGACAGCTAGCTCATTAAGCTTTGTTTTCCTAGCTTATTTAACTTCTCCTTGTTTACATGATTTTTGGGAAAATTTAAATGTTTGATGTTGTGCATGTGTTTTAGAAGTAAAGAGAGATCTCATAGCCAGCAACCTCCTCCAAACTTCATCCATCCATGATGATTCCTTGCTTTCACTAAGACCCTCACCAATTTCATCATTTTACCAGGAAACTTCTCCAAACATGTTGAGCAAATCCAACCATATCCCAATCTTGGTTTTCAATTCCGAGTAATCCTAGGCATTTCCTCATCTCATTCCATCCACCAACCATCTTCCCTAAGCCTTCCATCACCTTCAGTACCCATTATTTTTCTCTCAGCTATATCCTGTAGAAATACAGGGAATCCTGTAGGTTTTTAGGATTGTAGCTTTTCCTATAGTGGCCTGTTTTGAGGCCAAATTGAGGGAAAAGCCTCTAGGAAGCCAGAAAAAGTCACCTAAGCGTCTCCCAAACCTTCCAACCATCCATCAACATTCCTAAGCCACCTGCATTCTTGCTACAATACTGGAGCTCATCACTTTTTGGCACCGTTACCAGGGAGGTGTCTGAGTAATATGTGATTACTGCTTTCTTTCTTCCATTTCTTATTTTTGATATTTTGTTATTAGTTTCAGCTCTGTAAGAGTAATTGTTTTACTTTGCTTTCCATTTTGTATTCTTTGCTTTCATTTCCATCTACAAGTAAGATTTCATTCAAATAGTTAGTTTTCATTCAATCAGTTAATTTTCATTTAGTTTGCAATTTCAATTCTGCAATCACTTTCAAAGTTTGAAAAAACTCAAAACAAAACAAAAACATTTTTTTCATGCCGCGTAGGAATAGGGATAACTTAGGGAAATGTTTGCCAAATATCCCCACTACTTCAAATAGCTAACCTTCCCTCTTCTTCGATGGTTGTGAATTGGAGGAACCCTTAGGTGAGAAACCTAAAATATTGGAAGAACCTACAGGGGGGGAAGAATAAGAAGAACCCATTCCTACTGATCTAATGGCTGAAAATAGAAATGACAAAGGAAATAGAGAAAAGAGTTGATGGTGCCTTCCCCATCAAGGAAACCGATGGGATACTATGATGAAGAATATAAGTCCCTCTGCCTTTCCTCATTTCCATGGTCTGACCACGGAATATCCAAACACTTTCTTATTTGAATTTTTTTGTCATATGTTGAACCTATGACTACACCAATGATAAGAAGAAGTTAAAACTATTCCCATCCACTCTCAGTGATGCAGCTTTGTGTTGGTTCATGGGTTTACCTGGGGATAACATCACCACTTTGGATTAGATGCAGCACGTCGTCAACAAAAAGTATCGAGAATACTATAGGTATAAAGACACTAAAGAGGAAATTTTTAGGATGACCTTAGGGCATGATGAATCCCTAGAATATTATGAAGAAAGATTCCAGCTTAGCTACAAAATGGCTAGGTGCACACTTGTCCCTGAGCCACTGAAGCTAGTCTTGCTTAGAGGAGTAAGGCAAGATCTTCTAGATACCCTAAACTTGTTAGCAGGAGGGGACATCTACCAATTACCCTATGAGGATATCAAGATTGTCTTTAGAAATCATTCTAGGGAAGCTAGGAAAAAGGGTAGGGGTAGTCAACCTATGGATAGTCCATCCTCTTCCAATTCATCCATCAAAGGTGAAATTGGAAACATGGTGGAGGATTTCAAGAGTGAGATGATGTAAACCCTCACCCTACAGATTGAAATTATGCACATTAAGAGAAAACAAGAGGAAGCAAAGAGATCCTTAACCATTTTCTACCCTAGATGCACCAGGAGACAGCCTAGGAATGAATGTCCATCGAATTCAATTGAAATCTACTCAGTCTGTGAAGAAAATCACTCCACAAACAAGTTGCCTTCTCTACCTTGACTAAAATCTGTATATCAAGGGGTTGAAGGGATAATTGAATAGCTCTGCTACATAAACCAAAGGAGACCTCATGGGATTAGTCCATACCAGTAGGGCATGCAAGGGTCATCCCATGCATATTACAACCCCAACCAGACCACATCCATTCCCTCTTGGGGGCCCCCTACTCATCCTTCCTCCTTGGTATTTTGCACCTTAGTATCATTCCCAGCCAATCATTTCAACCATATGCTCTTCCACAACCTCAGTGGAATGCACCGCCTCGAGGGTGGAGGCCCCCATACAAAAATGCTCCAGCTTTATTTCCTTCATCACCTGCTCAACCACAACTTTTACACTTTGCTCCACCTAAAAAATCCCATATGCCTACCTAGCCAAATCTAAGTCGAACAATGGACAGGAACAACAAGTATAAAGTGGAGAGACATCCTATCCAACTTATGTTGTGGAAATTCAGGAAATCAACCTGAGATCTGGGAGAGTACTCGTGGACAACCAACCTCTACCTCCACCTAGGGAGGTTGAGGACGAAAGAGAGGAAAGCATGCCTAAAGTAAATCCACCACCCTTTCCTGATAGATTAACCTAACCACTCCATCCTACCCTAGAAGAGATTGAACTTATGGGAGAATTGAAAAATCTATGTGTCAAAATTCCACTTCTCCAAGCTATAAAATATGTGCCTATTTACAACAAGATGATTAAGGAGAAGTGCTTCAAGCATCCAGGGAGGCGAAGAAGAGATGCCCCTACCATTAATGTCATTGGACAGTTGTCCGACTTAATGTTAGGGCAGGAAATTTGTCCAAAGTATTTGGACCCTAGAAGCCCTGTAGTAGATGTGCACATCAATGGCACCATTGTCCCACACACTATTGGGGCTACCATTAATGTGATTACCAAGGACACCATGATCAAGCTCAACCTCTAGGGTTCATTGAGAAAGACCACAATAGTCCTGTAACTTGCAAACCGCTCCAAAGTGACCTCTGAGGGGATTGTGGAGGATGTGATGGTCTCCATTGACTCTTGGGAATACCTTACAGATTTCGTAGTTCTCCAGCCGAAGGCAAAGCTTACTGGCTACCCTCTCATCCTTGGGAGGCCCTGGCTAGCCACTATCGATGCCTACATTAGCTACAAGGTTGGAAATATGACTATCAAAAATGGGCATATGTCCAAGCAGTTAGTCCTATACCCTCCTTCTCAACCATCTCTAGAACATGACTTGCCTTTATGGCTAGAAGAGGAGGAAGAAGATGAAGTTTATTCCACCAAACTCTATACCTTAGAAACAACCATGGGAGGGGGACAACTGGATGAATATGATTTGATTGAACACATACTCCAAAGTCTAACGCCCAGTACATTGTCCTTAGAAGAAGTAGTAAAGGAAACCCAGAACAACCATCATATTAATCTATGCTTAGCCAATTCCAACCCTATCCATGTCAAAACCATAGAATTTGGCCCTGAGAGAACTTTGAAAATCAACCCATCTCTTTTTGTTCACCAAGAAGAAAAGTTGTGCAGCATGTTAAAGGAACATCTGGATGCCTTTGCTTGGAGTTACAAAGAAATGAAGGGAGTGCACCCCTTAGTGTGTACTCACTACATTCATATCAAAGAATGGTGAAAACTAGTCTGACAACCCCAAATAAGGATGAATCCAACTCTCAAGGATATAGTCAAAGAAAATTTGCAAAAGCTGCTAGATGCAAGATTCATTTACCCTATCTCAGACAGTGAGTGGGTCTCTCCTTTGGTGTTGGTTCCAAAGAAAAATGGTAAGTGGATGATTTGTGTCGACTATGGATAGTTAAAAAAAGCCACAAATAAGGACCATTTCCCTCTACCTTTCATCAACCAAGTGCTAGATGGCCTGGCAGGGAAAAAAAAATTCTCTTTCCTAGATGGATTCAGCGGGTACAATCAAATCCAGATCAGCCCAGAAGACCACAATAAAAGCACCTTCACTTGTCCTTGGGGTACTTTCACCTATAAGTTCCTTCCCTTTGGCTTATGCAATGCTCCTACCACTTTCCAGAGAGCAATCTTGAGTATCTTTACCGAGTTAGTCCATGATATAGTAGAGATTTATATGGATGATTTTACACCTTATGGATGTGATTTACAGGAGGCTCTTTCCAACTTAGGTAAGGTGCTAAACAAATGCATTGAAACTAACCTATCTCTTAGTCACAAAAAATGTCAGTTCTTGATGATTGTAGGAACTGTGCTAGGTCATTCGATTTCCCAACAAGCACTGCAAGTGGACCCAAACAAAATAGCTATCATTCAAAGGGTCCCACCTCCGCAAAAGAAGAGATATGTCAAAAGTTTCCTAGGCTTAGCTGGATACTATCAAAGGTTTATAAAAGACTTCAACAAGTTATCTTCTCCTTTATTTTGGTTTTTGGCCAGAGACTCTGAGTTTGTATGGTCAAAAAGTTGTCAAGAGGCCTTGGACACTCTAAAGGACAAGTTGACCACTGCACTGATTCTTCGAGGCCCAAATTGGGCCCTTCCTTTTCATATACATGTTGATGCCTCACACAAAGCCATAGGAGTATCTCTAGGCCAGATAGATGAAAATTTTCCTTATGACATTTACTTTATCAGTAAGAATGTGTCAAAGGCCGAACTAAACTACAAAGTGACCGAAAAGGAGCTCCTGGTTGTTGTAAATTCATTGAACAAATTTAGGCATTACATTATAGGTTATCAAACATTTGTACATATTGACCATGCTACAATCAAATATTTAATGAATAAACCTAATGTGAATGCCTGGATTATTAGATGGTTACTTTTGTTACAGTAGTTTGATCTAACCATTGTTGATAAGCCTAGCAAGGAAAATGTTGTTGCATATCTTTTTTCCAGATTAACTTTGCCTATAGGTGAGGAAGGAATGGTTGATGATGAGTTACTAGATGAACACTTATTCTCCATTTCAGTTCTCTCTCCATGGTTTGCTGAAATATCGAACTATTTGGTATCTGCATAATTCCCACCAAGTTTGTCCTCCAAAAAGAAAAGCAATATTGTGAGGAAGAGCGCCCCATTCACTTGGATTGGGGGAAATCTCTTCAAACTAGGCTCAGATCAAATTCTAAGAATATGTGTCAAGGAGGAGAAAGTCTTTGACATCCTTCTAACCTATCATGATGGGCCTTGTGGAGGTCACTTTGCAGCAAAGAGGACAACATTCAAGGTGTTACAAGTTGGTTATTATTGGCCCACTCTTCATCAAGATGTGAAAATATTTTCTAGTCAATGTGATTAGTGCCAAAGGATGGGAAGGCCTACTCCAAAGGATGCAATTCCTCTGCAACCTCAAGTGACTTTAGAACCATTTGACTAGTGGGGCATGGATTTCATTGGACCTATTGACCCTCCTTCCAAGCAAAATAAGTACATCATTTTGTGCACTGACTATCTCACTAAGTGTGCTAAAACCAAGGCAATCAAGGCAACAACAGAGGAGAAGGTGGCTAAGTTCTTAATGGAAAATGCCTTTTACAAGTTTGGGTACCCTCGAGAATTGGTCATTGATCAAGGCAGCCAGTTTACGTCCAACATGATTGAAGACTTATTAAGCCAGCACAAGATCAAGAATAGAACCTCCACTCCCTATCACCCACAAGCTAACGGGCAAGTGGAGGTGAGCAACAGAGTGTTGGAGGGCATTATAACCGAAGTGGTTAGCAGCAGCAAAAAAGATTGGGCAGATAGACTAGTTGAGGTCACTTGGGCCTACAATACCACTTGGAAGACCACCACTGGATCCACACCCTATGAGTAGGTAT
>APFE030349172.1:40421-54495 GCA_000404065.3 Pinus taeda | reverse complement strand
TATATGTCTATTGTGGGGGTACAAAATCAGGTATTTAGAACCCAAAGTGCGAATACAGAAAATAGATGATTGAATCTGGAAGTCCAATAATAAGAAGTTGGGTTGCTCACAACTGAGATACGAAATCAAAACAAGAATCTCCTTGAGGGATTAGAATAAAGAAAAATTAGTGTGGTTAACTAATCCAATATATGGGAGTTTGATGCAAGTGATGACGTCAGCTCTTGACTTACTTGGCTATCAGTTACGATGAAGTTCAGATTGTAGCCCTTGTTGATGATTTTGACAGTGTGGTACATAGTAGCATTGGATGTTTGGTGTCTCAATTAACAAAGCTACGCAAAGTTCAACTAGATCCTTGTGCTACTCTAGATTAAGGTTTGAGTTTTTTGATGAAGCTAATTTTAAAATTGGGTAGGACTGTTTTATGTAACTACATGTAATGGTTCACAATGCTATTGAATGAGGTACTATGCACTAGTCGAGTAAGCTTGGAATTGGAATTCAACATTATTATTAGATTTATTTTAGATTTGGATTAATCAAGTATTCAAGAATTTAGATAGATTAAATTTCCTTTTATTTTTAATAAGGAGAAAATTATTGATTTTCATTAATAAAAAGTAGATATATAATTTTGTAATTCATTGTTAATGTTTTTTCATGCCATATATTAGATTTCAAAATAAAATGGTTAAATTTCTAGGTATCTTATTACTCTAAATTATAGTTCTTTTATTTTTTGAAAATTGTCCACTATATCAATTTTCACACGCAAAAAAAAAAACTTAAAGTTTTTTATGATGATAAATTATATGATTCAAACATGACAAAAACATATCATGATTTATGAATATTTTCATGGACGGATGACAAATAAATGAGATGAAGGAAAAAATTTCAAGGGCATCCCTTTATAAGTTAAAACTCCTTGAGTTGCAAAAGGATTCCTTTGTCGAAAACTAAGTAGAAAATCCTCCTTGGCACAAAATTGCATCCCTTCTTTGATAGGAGATCTACCACTTGATTCTACTCTCTATAGACATTATTAGAGGCCAGTATTTGAAATGTATTCATCAAATATCTTATGCATTGCATCCAAAAAGTAAGGGAAGGTGGTCCTAATTTTGTTCTCAATTGTACCCAATCTATGATCATCTTGGAATCTCGAAACATAGGTAAATATTCAATTGCAAGCCAGTTAACACATAAAAGAGCCACCAAGAGTATGATAAGCTCAACTCTATTATTTGACCCTATGCCACTATACCGACTAAAATGGAAGGTGTTGTCTGGATTCAAAACCAAATATGTCCCACTTCCGCAAACACTGTTGTTGGATGCTACATAAAAAATAAAAAATAAAAAAATAAGTATGACCATAGCTCCATGAGTCAAAAATGTCTTCTAGGTTGTTCCTCCTTCATTAACCATATCTCCATAAAATATGCAAAGATCTTTAAATAACATCTCTAGTATATGGTTTTATTTTTTAAAGAATCTTCTCATTCCTGCTTCTCCATTGCCCCACAAAATATAGAAAGGCATGGAATGATATGTCTTGAAACCTTCAAACCATTGAGTGAGACATCTCTAAATGAAACCATGTTCTAGATTACATGTATTTTAATTGTTTGAAGAACCCCACTCCATATCGAGATCACAAAAGGACATGTTAGAAATAGATGTTCCACGTCTTCTAAATCTTCTTTGCATAAAGAGCATCTTCCAAGATCCTAAAATCCCGTTTTATGGATATTATCCCAAGTTAAAATATTATTGTGGACCGCCAACCACATAAAACATTTTAATTTGAGAGGTATATCTCATCTCCACGTGTTATGAAACGAAAAAGCATTATCATTCAAGCCACGCCCATGAGAAATATGTTTATAAATATTTTTAACCGAGATCTGCTCATTATACATAAGACCTTCCCAATTTAGCTTTTCTTTCTTCTTAGTGATTTTTAAACCTGTTAGACTTAATTGTGTTGTGAAACATACCCACTCGACAAATAAATCTTCTGGAAATCCAAGTTCAAATGTATTAAGCCAATAACTTGTAACAAAATAAGATCCTCAATCACAAGAGATTTAGTTCACAAAGTAAAGCCTTGCCTTATGTAAATTCTCAAGGATGCGAATAGAAAGAGTATGTATTCCCTCCACTCCTTTGATATCATCTAGTCCTATTTCTATCCTATTCCCCCTTCCAAACTCCCATCTTAAATTTCGTAGTAGCCAATATTTGTTTCTCATCATTCTTCTCCATATATAAGATGCCACCTTCTTCTTTGGAGCCACCTCTTTAATCCATTCCTTAAGCTGTCTATTTTTTAGATATTTATCTTTAATAACCTATTACCAAATACCTTTGCCCTAGAAATTTTTCCATAATTTCTTGACAATTAAAGCCTTACTAAAACATTATGTGTCCTTTATACCCCACCCTCAATCCTTCTCAAGTCTCACAAGCACCTCTAAATAGACCAAAGGTATCTTATTTGTGGATTGTGGCCTAGCCTAGAGGAACCTAGCTATAATAGCATCAATTCTTTTGGTCTAAAGATACTGAGGGGGGAAGATACTGAGGCTTGAGCCCTCTAATTACAATGAAATCACCTCCTCCCCATTTGTCATGAAATGCTTTGAATATGTCAATTGTTTAGGTTTTGTCAAAGAGTGCAGGAAGTAGGTTACCATGAGCATCTCATGAGTATATTTGTCCTCACCTTGAAGGAAGAAAAGATCACCATTGCAAGGACTGATTTCATGTTTTTAGCGGATGCCATCTCTCAAGCTACAGGCATACCAAACCATGGTGAAAACTGGTTCAAAGGCATGAACCTAGACCTAGAAGAGTACAAACCCTACTTGAAATCACAATAAAAAGGAGCTTAGTCACATGTTTTCCCATTCAGATACTTGTTGGAGAGATATGCACCATTGACGAAGGTTGTCATGAAATTATTCACATGCAAGGGAAGATTTTTTAGGCTATATTAATACCACATAAGACTACTCATGCACTTTACAACTACCAAGTCTCTAAATTTTTCCAGTTACTTGTATAGGAGCCTAAGCAAAATGTCTGAAAGGGTGCAATTGAAAGGAAAAGTGCATTATCCCAACCTCTTTCACCATAGCCTGATAAAGGTTCTATTACTCCATTAGTTGAAAGAGAAGAACATGACATGGGACACCTTCATTGAGGCAGCCTTGAAAACACATATAACCACTTCACCAAGCCAGCACCAAACTATGTCAATACAACCCATGGAGGTGGGGTCATCAAGCAAACATGATGAGCCTAAATTTTCCAAAACCCACATAAGCCTAGCTAACTAGAATAAAATCTTTTACATTCCAGTCATCACTTGGCTATGATTTCATAGAGAGAGCCCTTTCTAGTTTGGTAGGGCTAGCTACCAAACAAAAATCTTGGCCTATGGTTACCTCCATCGATCTCCTCATCAGCCTGGGACATTGTGGACGATAACAGAGGGCATGAAAACTAGGGAGTGCCAAGGTGTTCTAGTGAATTAAAGGTTCCCAAGTCATGGAAAAATGTAATGCTAGTTGTGAGGTCATGACTGCCAAGGCATGTTAGCGAATACTAGGGCATGCTAACATGTGCTAGATACTACGAAGACATGTTAAACAATTTAAGATGTGCCAAGCACTAAGGCATGCTAAGATGTACAAGGGTGTGACAATGCATGTCAGGGATTATGAAGGCAACAAAAGAGAGGAACAAGTTAAACTACAAGGAAATGAGCACATAATAGGGTTAATAAGTCATCAATTTACCTTTTCCATGAGGGGCATGCTAGGCACACCAACACTAGGTGCCAATAGGTGCCAAGTGCCAAGTGTTAATGCATTCTAAGTGCCAAATATTCCTCTATTTATTCTCATCTGGTTTCCAATAATTGATCTCAAATAAATTTAATATTAAATATGCCAAAGCATACCAAGTCACCTCAAGCATGCCAACATGCTAAGACTTGCCAAGTGCCAACACGTGCCAAGTGCCAATGTGTGTCAAGGAGTGTGATGTGTGCTATGAAGTGGAAGAGCATATAGAAGAGTAGGGAAAATTTTAAGGATGGAAATTTATCTTAAAGTTTAGAAACCTTGGTGAATCCCACTAGTCCATAATATGAAATCTACAAAATGTTTGGAGATATTTTTGTAAAAATATTCAAATTTATAATATTTGTATATAGTCTATATATAATTTTTTGGCAATTTTTAGGGTAAAATGGTTATATTCTATCAAATTTGGGCGAATCATTTTTACAAAAAAAAATGTGTTAGAAAATTATATATTACAGAGCAATGGAACATAGAATATTGCAGAAATATAAACACAGAAAACGCATAAAACAAGAGAGACACAGATATAAGTGGTTCACCTAGTTTGGGCTACGTCCACCCCAAATAGCCAATCCTTCCTTTCTATTATCCATCGAAATGAAGAGACACAACCTACAATAGATCCGCTGTAATATCCTCTGTTTTCTCTCACAGTCTCACCTCTATGTTTCTCGCTCAAAGAATACACATCTATTACCCAACCTCAAAATACAATGCCCTCATACAAAGAGAGGGGTTGCCTTCTAGGGTAAAAAAGCCTAAACTAAACATAAGTTCTACCATTATATCATCCGCCTAATGAACGACCTAGATTGACTAGAAATTATTATACTTTTAGAAGGTAATTTTACATCTATTTTTAGCTTCGGGGGCGTTGCCCCTGAAAACCCCACCAAGGGACCACTGGCCCCTGGACCCACCAGTTGGGGGGGATCGCCCCCCCTAACCTCGCGGAGGGAAAAAGTCCCCCCGCACCCCCCCCCCCCCCCCCCCCCACGTGGAGGGGTGTATAAACTTCCTAGGGTATACATCTGACTAAAACAAAGACCTCTAAACAATCATGCTCCACATCCAACAAAATGGAAATTAGTGAATCTTTTTTTTGGAAAAAGTATAGAAAATTAGCCCATGGGCAAATATTAGTCCCTAAATTTTTCCCTATGGAAGAGTGATAAGGTGTGCTAGAGAGTGCCAATGCATGCTGAGGAGTGTTAGGGAGTACTAGGACAACATAAGGGAGCACTAGGTCAAAATTCATGGAAGTGAATGAATATGAGGGTGTGTTAGGGAGTGTCAATGAGTGTTAGCTATCATGCCAAGGAGGGAGTGACAAGGTATGCTAAGCACGGGTAAGGAATGCTAGGGAATATCAAGGAATTTCAAGAAGTGCTATAGTGTGCTAGGTAGTTCTGGGGTGTGCTAACATGTGCCAAATAGTGCCAAGGCATGGCAGGTGCTAAGACATGCTAGGATGTGCATGGTGCCAAAGTATGCCAATATGCGTCAAGGAGTTTCAAGGCAACAAAAGGAATAACTAAGCTAAAATGCAAGGAAATGAACACATAAGAGGGTTACTAAGTCGGGACTTTATCTTTTTCAAAAGAGGCATGCTAGGCGCACTAATAATATTCTCCAATACATGCCAAGTGCCAATGTGTGCCAAGTGCTAATGTTTGTCAATGCAATATTATGCTAAGGTGTTCCAGGGCATGCTAGGGACTACAGGGCATGCCAACACATGATAGGGAAGTTCTATGCTATGCTAGAGCATGCCAAGATGTGCTTGGGCATCCTACTCATGGAAAGATGTTCTAGGTACAAAGATGTTCCAAGACATGGGAGGTGCCAAGGAATGTTAGTGTACTGTTCCAAAGCATGTTAAGTTGTGCCATGAGTATTGAGGAGTCCTAGGTCTCTCTCATTTATAGAATTGACAGAGCTTGATTATGTACTAAATAATATAACTCCTACACACACTAGTGGAACTTTATTTAAAGGAAACTTGCTAGATAATAAACCTAATAGATATGAGTCATGTGTTGACTTGTAGGAAAGCTATATTCTTATGACTTGAGGGAAATGATACACACTAATTACTTCTTAACAAATTGACTAACTATTATAAACACTATGACCTTGGACACATAATGAAAAAGATTCCACAACAATGGTCTTAAATTGTTATCTTTTGACAAAAAATATAGTAACAGGTACATAGCATCATCAAAAACTCATTGGAATGATCAACAATGATGAACATTTTTTGACCGTCACCAAAAGTAACGAAAAAGAGCATTGGTGAGTGTCAATAAAAGATTGTCACTAGAAGTGTCACCAAAGAGAGAATTGGTGTTGGGCCTTTAATGACCCTCACCACAAGTGTCACCAAAGAGATAATTAGTGATGGGCCTTATATGACCCTCACCAAAAGTGTCATTGAAAATGGCTTTGGTGACAAACATTAAAGGACCATCACTATATACACTTACACCAATGATTTTTTAAAGACTGTCACCATATGCGACATTGGTGACGAACCTTAAAGGTTCATCACAGGCATGAAGTGTCATCAAAAACTCATTGGAATGATCATTGATGATGAACATTTATTGACCGTCACTAAAAGTAACCAAAAAGATCATTGGTGATGGTAAATAAAAGATTGTCACTAGAAGTGTCACCAAAGAGAGAATTAGTGATGGGCCTTTAAAGACCCTCACCAAAAGTGTCACCAAAGAGAGAATTAGTGACGGTCCATTAATGACCCTCACCAAAAGTGTCATTGAAAATGTCTTTGGTGATAAACCTTAAAGGGCCATCACTATATACACTTACAGCAATGCTTTTTTAAAGACCGTCACCATATACGACATTGGTGATGGACCTGAAAGGTCCATCACAGACATGGCCCTCACCAATGACCTTTTTTCTTGTAGTGATAGGAAAAATCTCATTGAAAAATTATGCATTAGACACCACTACTATGGAGTGTGATTCCACATACCTTCAGGTATATTTTGGAACTCCCCACTAGGTTGCTATATTCCCATAGGTAACCATTTCAGACGCCTTGTACACTATGATCCACTGAAGGTAACATTTAGGTAGATTTCCTACATGTGCGTAAATATTTATTTTACCAAGGTGGTATGTACAGTTGACAGTGACCTTGTAATCCTTTTTTCCTAGTTTACCCCTTTGTTTTATTTCATGTATTTAATTTCTAAAATCAATTAATTGATCATGGAACAACATCCTAATCATCGAACAACTCCTTAGTGGATCTTAGGTTAAGAATGATGGTAATAGTTCCCGAGTCTACCAATCAAGGAAACCCCTCTGACAAGAATCCTGGTCATTTTCCTTCTTTTGGAAATATTGGTTCTCCTTATATTACAATGTTGTCCCTTCCTAAATTTACTATTTGTTTGCTAATTTGGTTTTTTTCGACCCCTATGGTTGTGAATGTCCAAACTGCTCCTCAACCAAGCTCTCCTCCACTTGAATAACATCAACCTTAATTTGATCCTAAAGTTGACCCTTTTCCTTCTTCACATGTTGTTTCTTCATCCCTTTCTTCATCCTCACCTGGTGAAAGTCTTCATTCTAATAACCAGAAACCTAAGAATAGGAAGGGAAGAATAAGAATAAGTAAAATAATTTGGTGTGGGGGGGGGGGGTTGGGTGGGGGGCAAGCAACCATTGCTACCAAAAAAACTAGTATGGAGAAGCCTTCTGATTAGCCTCGTAAAGTTAAATTCCCTTGAAATATATGTAAGGGTGATCACCTTCTTAGA
The DNA here is from genome assembly GCA_000404065.3 of Pinus taeda. Taxonomy (NCBI): domain Eukaryota; kingdom Viridiplantae; phylum Streptophyta; class Pinopsida; order Pinales; family Pinaceae; genus Pinus; species Pinus taeda. Next base: position 46,817 of record APFE030349172.1, on the reverse strand, counting down.
GATTGTCCTGGTATTCCACAGGTATTAGAAGTGTGGTCCACATGCTTACATCATCCCTCCTCATCAGCCTCTGGAGATCATGCTCATAACAAACCATCAACTAGTGATAGTAAGATCCATGGGAAAAAGGGTAAAGTTAAGTTTCCCTATAGGTTATGTGAAGGGAATCATCCTAATCACCTTTGTCCTTATATGAATGAAGCATCCAAAGTGTTGGAGAACCTTATATATTCTTAGCCACGACTTCCAGTTGGTTAGTATAATATTTCTCCCAATCCTAGATTAGTTGATGAAGTGATTGATCAGAATCTAAATCCAGTCAATCCCACTCTCTCTAAATGTGAATCCCATGAGTCTATTCCTGAACAACCATTGGTTAAGAAAATGGTTAACTCTATTTGACCTTCCATTGATCATACTTTTCCTGTAGAGAGTGAAGTTCATATTGCTCAAGTTCTTCTGATTTCTTTAGGTTTCAATGAACTAGGGGGAAATACTCTTGTTCTAATGGCACAAGGGGACAATCATCTCATTCCTATGGCATAGGAGGGAAATCTGATGGATTCTAATAAAGGAACTAGTAAACTATTAGGGATCCTTCCACAATTGCCAATTACTTTGGGAGGAAAGACTATCTATATTAATGTGATGGTAGTCCATGGCCATTTGGATTTTAATTTACTCCTTGGGCATGACTATATTTATGACATGGAAGATCTTATCTCTTCACCCTTTCATGTGATGTGTTTCCCACACGAATGAATAATTGTGACCATTGACCAACTTTCGTTCGTTGGTACTAATTTGAATCCCAATCAACTAGATTCCCTAAATGGTCCTTATATGCAAGTGGTATCCCCCCTGCCATAGGTTGATTATGTGGCAACGTGTTCCATGCCCATGTTTGTTGATGATCTAGTAGGTGATGTAGTGCATCATATACTAGGAGCACTGGTGCTTGATATTTCCCTTGGATCCCTTGATTTGTATCCCTTCTAAAGAATTTTTTCTCATATGATGAGAGCTTCTTGGAAGCCATGGTCTCTAGGGAACCATGATTAATATAACCAAATATCTTAGAGTAGATTTCCTTTCTTGTGTCAAGCTCATTTCTTATTTCAAGATCATTAAAAAATGAAACAAGGTTCTTTGAGCATAGTTCTTTTCCTATTTCAAGCTCATTAAAAAATGAAATAGATCCCCTTCCAATTCAAGTCTTTGATTAGATCTCGTAAGTTCCCAATCTAGTCTTTCACTTGATCTCATAAATGAACCTTCATTCCACCCACCTGTTAGTAGACAGTAGTCTACTTAGGTGGATGAAATGAAGCTTAGGGGGCATGTGCCTAGAATTGATTCATTATGTTGGGGGCATGCAAACTTATTTCAAGCATAGTTTCTATTTTTCAAGCTTGTGTAAAAATGAAATCAATTTCAAGCATAATTTCCCATGTTTCAAGCTTGTGTAAAAATGAAACCATTTTCATCCTACCTCTCGTGATTGACATTTTTATCAGCTTGTTTCTGTCAAATGAGCCTTGGTTTTCTCATTTCATCATCATCATCTGCTTGGTCAATCATACACCTTCACTTGGTTGTTTTACCCTTTCCTAAGGAATGACTATGATCAGTGGTATTATTAGCTAGCCTCTTGAACTTTACATGTTTTGAGCAGTTCTATCATGATTGGAACCAGTTGCTACCCTTTATACCACTCATTCCTCTAAGAGGAGTCCTATTTGAGCTCTTTTCAGACTCCCAATATGTGAAAATATTGTCGAGCACTTGTCTTTTCGAACTTGTTAAAGTAAATGAAAAGATGTTTTCCCAGCACAAGCTTAACCCTTTTTCGGACTGGGATGGACTATTTTGTAAAAAGGAATAGTTTAGTCAAATGTGACTAAAAGTTTCTCTTGGGTATTGTTTTATGCCTTTCCAGGCCCAAGAGACAAATTTATTAAAAGGAAACTTTAGAGTTTTCTTTTTCGCCTCCTTTTTGAACTCTCTGAACATCAAAATGGAGTTGAGTTACACCTTCGCTGGACTCGTAAAAGAATTAAACAATGATGGACTCATCAAACATGATGAGACTACACCACTCCTTAGGTTTTATTAAAAATACTCATAGGGATGCATCCGAAGGATGAAATTATAGTTCAAGCATATGTTATTCTCCTCAAGATTATAAAAAAAATGAGGTACTGACAAAAAATGGTTGGAGAAATCTTGGAAAATGAAATACTTCACCTATTAATAGTAGCGAGTCACTCTTGAACTTGACAATATTTCACTCCATATCTATGATTGTTGGGTTAGGAAATCTACTTGTCTCTTTGGTTCATTACACCATATAAAAGGCCCCACATTCAGTTTTGGGTCAATGCTGACAACTCCATAGAGTGTTGGTGATATGTTCAAGAGAAGTCCTTCAATTGATATCTGTTGCAATACTCTTAACCCTTCATTTCATGTATGTCCTTCCTACATCAACTATCAACATCATTTTATCCCAAATATTAATACTCGTTTCATGTTGTTGATAAGGGATACATCAAGGCCCTCCCATGATTGATCACTTTCTATCGACATCAACTCATTATCCAAGAAGTTGAATTAGAAACTCCCTTTGGTACCTTGGACCTTACATACATCAATGGAAATTTTCCTCACCCTTGGTGACAAGTTTTCATCATTAGCTTTTGATTGGAATATTTTGTGGGGTGTTCGACTTCAACTCATTTATTCACACTATACGAATTTTACTATGGTACCTTGATAGCCATTAACATCATCGATGGTTTCGATCACATCTGTTAACGACTTACATCATTGATCGGTAATCATATGGTGTCTACCATGTTCAAATCCAAATCATTTATTCGCATGGTTAGACTTGTACATCAATTGATCAATTGAACAAGATAAAAGACACCAAATCGATTTTCATCCATTCGGGTTGTGTTTCAATATTAATAAAAAATCACAAAAGTATGATGGCTATGATAATACAAAAGATTATCTAAGCATGGATCCACACTTTATCATCAGTGGATGAGACTTCTTGATCATTGTACATGTAAAATTGGCTTATATGTTGAACATGGGTATGCCTCCCTCACCAATTATATCATGATGATAATATGTATTATAATTGATGATTATCTCGACCAGTTGTTCTTGATCCATACTTACCACAAGGTACTTTAGGGGGAAATACGTTATAGTACATTTTGTCACATCAACCCAAAAGGCATGCAAATAAGATCAATCAACAGCCTGGAACACTTTTTCATGACCCCTTCACAAAGCCCTATGCATCACTTCTCCAAAAAATTTGAGTTTCTGAGACAATTAGCTCAAAAACACTATTTTTATCCCTAGCACACCTTGATTCTTTAACCACATAAATTCAATGCATATTACATTCAAGTTATCCAAGTGTTGATCAACACTTATTTCTCCCTTCTATTGGTGTGTTGATTCTAGAAATTCGGGAAAAATTAAAAATATTTTTGAAGCTTCCTCTTCCAGAAGATTCTTAGGTGATTTTAACCATTTACCATTGATAGAGAGCTTAGATCCTATCTTGGAGACCTCGTCTCTTATTGCATGACCTCATCTTCCCCTCTTAAGTGGATCTTAAGCTTATATTAGTAATTGGATAGGGATTCCCAAACTACCACACTCCTCGTATAAATTTACTGCCTCCCGTAAGGTAAGGGTTGGATTTTGGAGATTTATAGTACCCTTATGTTGTTTCTTTGAGCCTAAAGTAGTCAACATATTCATGCATTAGGGTTTATTCTGAGGTGTTATTTGTGGCAAGGAAGGACAAGTCAACTTGGGGAGACATCTAAAAAGTTAGCTACTATTTATGGTTGTAAACTCTCTCCTATACTTTTCAATACAAAGAATGTCTTCTTTTCCTATATTTGTTGTGTTATGTTTGCACTCATGTCTTTCAATGCCATGTTGATTCATTGAATAGAGATTTTTGATTATGCTACATAGATGTTGTGGATCCTTTGCTTGTTTTAGTCAGGTGTGTAGGTTCTAATTATAGCACTTGGATCTAGAGTTGGTGCTTACAAGTGAGTAGGAAAGGAAACCTTGCTACAAATTCCATGTAGGATTCTTTCCCATACTCTAATATCTCTAAGGAAAACTTCATGATTTTTGTCTTCTGTTGTTCTAGTTCAGAACACTAGATCTAGGAAATTCATCTTTGTCCGCAATCATGAAAAATATCCATAAAAATATGAATAATATTAATACAATAAAGAGATAATGTTTTTTTTTACTTTGATTGATTTTATATTCAGTCTCTTTTAAGGTAGGAGGAGGGGTTCCCATTTCTTTGACTTGGTGAAATTATCCCACATATGATGGATTTCCCATGTGGGCCTAATGCTAAGTGCATGATAATAGGCCTTAATTTTCACAAATCTATCATAAGAAATGAGAGATCTATTCATCTCAATAGACGAGACCTTGAGCACCATTTCCATGCCACTATCCAAATGTAAGAAATCCTAGCTGAATCTCAAAATAAGAGGAGCTTTGTCAAGGAAATGAATTTTATAGGTGTTTTGAGAAAAGGCCTATCATTTGTGTAAGGTTGAAATAAATTGTAGGTGACATCCAAAAAAAAATTGATAGTCTATATCAAAACCATCGATAATGTTTGTGATCTAGAATGGACAAGGATGTGAGACAAGGAGCAGAGGTTTTTTCTCAAGGATGTTTACTAGTTCATGAAAGCTAAGATCCATGCATGTCTTGGAAAGTCCCTAAGGTTTTGGCTAATCAATATTGAATATATAAGGTTTGTAATTTTAGGGATTGTAAACCCTAAATGAGTTATAACATGAAAAATAGGGTTTGTGGACAAAACCCTAAGACTATTGAAAATGTTATGGCACTTCTAGGGTTTGTATGAATTTAGGGTTTGGATATGAAACCCTAGCTGATAAATACTAAGGATTAGGGTAAGGGCTTATGGAATAAGCCTTAGTATGGATTGCTACTACTATAAACCCTATTTACATTATGTTGATATGAATATTGTTAATACAAGAAAGAGCTAACATGTTGTGCACTTTCATTTCCTTTAGATTCTGTCTCTTGTAAGGTAGGAGGAGGGGTTCCCCTTTCTTTGAATTGGTGAAATTATCCCCCATATGATGGATTTCCCATGTAGTCCCATTGCTAAGTGAATGCCAATAGGATTTAAGTTATATAAATTGATCATATGAAATGAGATATCTATTCATATCAGTAAAGGGGACCTCGAGCACCATTTCCATGCACACTATGCAAATGGAAGGAATATGAGGTGAATCTCAAAATAAGAGGATATTTTTCAAGGAAATGTATTTTACAGTCGTAGAGAAAATTCCTATAATTTTTTCAATATTTAAATCAATTGTAGGTGACATCCAGAATTGTAGGTGACATCCAGAAACGTTTTGATAGGTTATATCACAACCATCCATAGTGCTTGTGATCTAGAATTGACAAGGATGTGATACAAGGAGCATATGCTTTTTCTCAAGGATTTTTATTGGTTCATGAAAGGTGAGATCCATGAATGTCCTGGAAAGTCTCTAATGTTTTGGCTAATCAATATTGAAATATAGGATTTGTAATTTTATGGATTGTAAACCCTAAATGAGTCAAAACATGAAACTATAGGGTTTGTGGGAAAAACCCTAAGACTATTGAAAATGTTATGGCACTTCTAGGGTTTGTATGAATTTAGGGTTTGGATATGAAACCCTAGCTGATGAATCCTAAGGATTAGGGTAAGGGCTTATGGACTAAGCCTTAGTATGGATTTCTATTACTATAAACCCTAGTTACATTATGTTGATATTAATAATGTTAATACAAGAAAGAGCTAAAATGTTGTGTACTTTCATTGCTTTTATATTCATTCTCTTATATGGTAGGAGGAGGGTTACCCTTTCTTTGACTTGGTGAACTTATCCCACATATAATGGATTTCCCATGTGAAGCTAATGTTAGGTCCATGTTAATAGGCCCTGAGTTGCAAAAATTGATCATAAGAAATGAGAGATCTATTCATCTCAACAGAGGGGACCTCAAGAACCATTTCCATGCACACGATGTAAATGGAAAGAATCTTAGGTGAATCTTAAAATAAGAGGAGATTTGTTAAGGAAATGAATTTTATAGGTGTCAAGAAAAGGCCTATCATTTGTGAAAGGTTGAAATAAATTGTAGGTGATGTTAGAAAATTATATATTACGGAGCAATGGAACACATGAAATAATACAGAAATATAAACACAGAAAACGCACAAAACAAGAGAGACACAGATATACGTGGTTCACCCAGTTTGGGCTACGTCCACCCCGAACAACCAGTCCTTCC
>APFE030349172.1:0-39662 GCA_000404065.3 Pinus taeda | reverse complement strand
CCCCCGCGTGGAGGGGTGTACAAAACTTCCTGGGGTATACATCCCACTCAAACAAAGACCTCTGAACAATCATGCTCCACACACAACAATCTCCCACTTGGAGAATGATTGTAGCAACTCCATCGCTGCTTCATTTGCTGGACAATGACTCCTCCCTTGGACTTGGCTGTTCCTCATCTTCATCGTCATCCTTGAAGACCAATTGAAACTGAGCATGTTCTCAGGTTCTCCCTGGTTACAACTTTTGTTAGCATATCTGCAGGATTCTGGCTAGTGTGTATCTTTTCCAGCTTCAACTGTCCATCTTCCAACACTGATCGTATGAAATGGTACTTGAGCTGTATGTGTTTAGTCCTGGAATGAAATGCTGAGTTCTTTGCAAGATGAATGGCACCTTGGCTATCAATGTATAACGTGCCCTTATCATGCTCATTACCCAATTCACACATAAACCTTTATAACCGAATCATTTCTTTACTAACCTCTGTAGCAGCAACATACTCTGCTTCTGTTGTTGAAAGTGCAACAACACTTTGGATTTTTGAAACCCAACTGATAGCTATTCCTCCAATAGTAAATACATATCCCGTAGTGCTCCTCTTGTTAACTCCGTCACCTGCCATATCTGCACTGCATCAACATATCCCTGTAGAGAAATGTTTGAACCACCAAAGCATAATGCTTGATCTGTGGTACCTTTCAAATATCTGAGAATCCATTTCACTGCCATCCAATGTTCCTTTCCTGGATTGTTCATGTACCTGCTTACAACTCCCACTGCATGTGCAATATCAGGCCTTGTGCAAACCATTGCATACATTAAGCTTCCAACTGCTGATGCATATGGAACTTTAGACATATAATCCACGTCTTCTTGGGTCTTTGGGCACATTTCCTTGCTAAGTTTGAAATGGCTAGCAAAAGTTGTACTAACTGGTTTTGCATTGTGCATGTTAAATCTTTTCAACACCTTTTGTATGTACTCATTCTGAGACAATGTTAATTTACGATTTTTCCTGTCTCTAGTTATTCTCATACCAAGGATTGTTTTGCAGCTCCCAAATCCTTCATTGCAAATGAATTTGTCAATTTTCTTTTGAGCACATTTATTTCCTGCATGTTAGATCCTGCAACAAGCATGTCATCTACATGCAATAACAATATAATATAGCTGCCATCATTTTGCTTTTTCAGATAAACACAATAATCAGAGTGACATCTAGTATAACCTTGTTCAGACATAAACTTGTCAAATTTTAGATACCACTGCCTTGGAGCCTATTTTAAGCCATACAAGCTCTTCTTCAACCTGCACACAAGTTTCTCCTTCCCTTTCACTTCATATCCTTGTGGCTGCTGCATATATATCTCTTCCTCCAAATCCCCAGGGAATATTTTACGGGCGGCGTTGCCGCCCCCATTTTGAACTGGGGTCCAATGTGGCGGTACTTTTGAATATAGAAGATAATCAGGCTCCACACCTAATAGGTGACATCCAAAAATATTTATATACGCTATATCACAAACATCCATAATGTTTGTGATATAGAATTGACAAGGATGTGAGACAAGGAGCATATGATTTTTCTCAACGATGTTTACTGGTTCATGAAGGGGAAGAATCATGCATGTCTTGGCAAGTCCCTAAGTTTTTTCTAATTAATATTGGATATCTAAGGTTTGTAATTTTAGGGATTGTAAACCCTAAATGAGTTAAAACATTAGAATCTAGGGTTTATGGACAAAACCCTAGGAATATTGAAGATGTTATGGCACTTCTAGAATTTGTAGGAATTTATGGTTTAGATATGAAAGCCTAACTGATAAATCCTAACGATTAGTGTAAGGGATTATGGACTAAGCCCTATGATGGATTTTTCCTACTAGGAACACTAGTTACATGATGTTGATATGAATAATGTTAATACAAGAACGAGCTAACATGTTGTGTACTTTCATTTCTTTTATATTTAGTCTCTCATAAGGTAGGAGAAGGGGTTCCCATTTCTTTAACTTGTTGAATTTATCCCACATATGATGGATTTCCCATGGGGGACCAACACTAGGTGCATGCTAATAGGCCTTAAGCTGCAGAAATTGATCATAAGAAATGAGAGATATATTCATCTCGTTAGAGGGGACCTTGAGCACCATTTCCATGCAAACTATAAAAATGGAAGGAATTCTAGGTGAATCTCAAAATAAGAGGAGCATTTTCAAGGAAATGCATTTTATAGGTGTCGAGAAAAATCATATCATTTTTGAAAGGTTGAAAGAAATTGTAGGTGACATTCAAAAACATTTTGATAGGTGCTAAATCACAACCATCCATAGTGTTTGTGATCTAGAATCGACAAAGATGTGAGACAAGGAGCATATGATTTTTCTCAAGGATATATATATTGGTTCATGAAAGGTAAGATGAATGCATGACTTGGAAATTCCCTAGGGTTTTGGATAATTAATATTGAATTCCTAGGTTGAATATATAGGGTTTGTTATTTTAGGGATTGTAAACCCTAAATGATTCATAACATGAAAATATAGGGTTTTTGGACAAAGCCCTAAGATTATTGAAAATTCTATGGCACTTATATGATTCGTATGAAATTAGGTTTGAATTTCCAATGTGGCTCCAATGTTAGGTGCATGCTAACATGCCTTAAGTTGTAGAAATTGATCATAACAAATGAGAGATCTATTCATTTTGGGAGAGGGGACTTTAGGCACTATTTCCATGCATTATGAAAATGGAAAGAATGCTAGGGAAATCTCAAAATAAGAGGAGAACTGTCAAGGAAATGAATTTTAGAGGTGTTGATAAAATGCCTATCATTTGTGCAAGGTTGAAAGAAATTGTAGGTGAAATTCAAAATTTTTTTAATAGGTGTTAGATCACAACCAACCATATTATTTGTGATCTATAATCCACAAGGATATGAGTTAAGGAGCAAATGAATTTTTTCAAGGATGTTTACTAGTTCATGAAAGGTAGGATCCATGCATGTCTTGGAAAGTCCCTAGGGTTTTGGATAATCAAGATTAAATACCTAGGTTGGATATATGTGGTTTGTAATTTTGGGGATTGTAAACCCTAAATGAGAAAGAACATGAAAATTTAGGGTTTGTGGACTAGAGCCTATAACTATTGAAGATGGTATGGCACTTATAGGTTTGTATGAATTTAGGGTTCAAATAGGAAACCTTAGCTAATAAATCCTAAGGATTAGGGTAAGGTCTTATGGACTAAGCCCTAGGATGGATTACTCTTGCTAGAAACCCTAGTTACATGATGTTGATATCAAAAATTGTTAATACAAGAAAGAGCTAAGATGTTGTGTACTTTCAATGATTTTATATTCAGTCTCTTTTAAGGTAGGAGGAGGGGCTCCCCTTTCTTTGACTTGGTGAACTTATCCCACATATGATATATTTCCCATGTGGGCCCAATTATTGGTGCATACTAATGGCCCTAAGTTATAGAAATTCATCATAAGAAATGAGGTGTCTATTCATTTCGACAGAGGGGACCTTGAGCACCATTTCCATGCACACTATGTAAATGGCAAGAGTGTTATGTGAATCTCAAAATAAGAGGAGAATTGTCAAGCAATTGCATTTTAGAGGTGTCAAGAAAAGGCCTATCATTTTTTGCAAGGTTGAAAGCAATCATAGGTGACATAAAAAGACATTTTGATAGACGCTAGATCATAACAATATATAGTGTTTGTGATCTATAATCCACAAGGATGTACGGAAATAAGCATATGTTTTTTCTCAAGGATGTTCACTGGTTCATGAAAGGTAAGATCCATGCTAAAACATGGATGGACATTTGTGCTAAGAATTTATTGTATTCCAAAATAAAATCTAGTGGGAAGGAGATGACAATGATGTTAATCTACACCATGCATCCATTCCATCTGATACCAATGCCAATTCATTAATTTGCTAGGAATTTCTAATTTATCTCTTAGAGAGTGTTAGTTTTTCTTCCAATGGAAATATGGGATTACACAATGTCAAATGATTCCTCATCAAACGAAGTATGTAGGGAAATTTTATATTTATATACTAAAAGCAATCATAATTCACAAAGTGATAAATTCTACTAGGGTATATAACTCCTCAAAAGAGTATTAAACATAAACATGACTTTTAATTGCTAGTAATACAATATAAAATGATTTTCACAGAACAATTGGCTTACAATGATGCATCTATGAGTTTTGGATTGATCAATAGAGTCCCTCATGAAACATGGTAAACTATAATTTTAATCCTTCAAATAAAATGAAAAACACTTATGGCATGAACTCCTCGTGCAAATCCCTTTAGAGAACTCCAATTAAACTACAAGAACATAATTTAATTAATCAAAAGAAATTAATAAATACCAATCATGTTGTAAATGTGATTTCTAAAATAACATACCATTAATTAGAGCTTACAATCAATATTAATCAAAGTATATCCAAACAACTGGATGGATAATAGGCTACTAGGGTATGAACATACCATCTTGTGGAGAATTTGTACCATCTCCTTGGGGCTCAGCTTCCTATTTGATTCTTTCATTTATATTGCTAACCTAAAAGTTGAACATAGAATGTATGAGCAACACCATAAAATTTATGTGACTTTAATTCATTCACAATTTGAATCAAAAAATATATACATGGTAATACTTACCATGTTCCATTGAGTTAAGTATTCCATCATTTAAAAATTATGAAGACTACATAAGTTCTAATAAGTATATAAGTAATTTTTGGAGACAAAATATATATACAATTCAAAATAATAAATTTATATGTAACATGAATTACAGCTAATCTTGTAAATGTGTTTTTATAGTTCATTAATCATAGTTGCTTAGAACATGCCTCAACAAGGCTCTGACTATCGTGAGCCAAGGATATTCCACATGATCTCTATAATATGTTGCATATATATTAAGTTCTGATCGACCCATATTTCTCAACACCTCATTTTTAACATTAAAAAATGGTGTAATTTGTTCCTCAATCTCTAAATTTTTCCTCTTTCCTAAGACAACTAACACCTCCTGCAAAACATCCTGAACAACATCCCTAATCTTCTCCCTTCCCTAAGATCCTATGTTGGATGCAATGTCTAACTCATCTTGAAGTGCAACAAATCTAGGTGGTTGGGGTGCTAAATGAGGCTCTGGAACCGTAGATCCAACATCTCACATAACATCAAGTCATTCATATGTATGAACTTTCCCAGCTCCATAGAATATGGATATTTTATCTATATAATTGGGATCGATGTGCTATTGAAACTCGATGTATAACATCCTCGAAAAATATTGCAACACTTCATAATTATTGGGGAAATTTCCATATGCATATAGGAACTTATGATAAAGCAATGGTGCAATATTAAGGTCATTAAATCTTGCAACCTTCATTCAATTTTTATCTTTAGGTCGCAAGTCAAACAATGAGAAGGCCATTTCTTTAATGACCCTTTCTCTCACTTCTTTAAAGTATTTTCTACCCATGTCATAAAAAACCTTGATCTTCCATCCAACCCCATGATACGTTGATATGTTGTTTATCCATGTTGTAACATATTTTGGTACGCTAAAAATTAAGAAGATTTCATGAGAAATTGCCAATTTACTTCTGGTCTAATGTTGAGATATATATTTATTATTATTTTGAATGGTTTTTTTTTTGTATGTATATAATTTTATTTTTTTATAAAATATAACATATTTTTACGGAAATATTTGTTTAAAATTTAAAATTATATTTATAAAAATTAATATTTGATCCTAATCATATGGGAAGAATTTAAAGCCAACACTCAAAAGCTAAAGTCAAAGCCTATGGCCCACTCCGTACTTAACTATTTAAAGTCCCCTATTCTTCCATGCCTAGATATGGACCACTCAAAAGCTAAAAGTCAAAGCCTATGGCCCACCCGGCTCTTAACTATTTAAAATCCCCTATTCTTCTATATGCACATTTAACTAAGGAGGGTGCAAAAAGATGTTTTTTACTTTGTTGCTTTTTACAAGCGTTATTTCCTTTTTCACTTTGCACCCCGCTTCCTAAACCACTTACCACTACCCCCTCCGAAAATGATGAACTTTATTGTTTTGAATTTTATAAATATGGTGGGAATGAAATTTTATACAATTATGAAATAAATGATATGTGGATGGGAGGCCAAATGAAAAAGATACGGTGAAACTAGATTTTAGAGGAAATTCATGGAAGGCAAAGTGGGTGAAATGAAATAACAAGCTAAGGTGTAAAATGATTTTAAATAAAAGGGAAAATTTCATATGTTTATGAAATGATAGGAGATTAAGGTAAAAGAGGCCAAGGTGAAATAAATTTACAAGGCATGGTGAAATCAAATTTATAGCTACACGTAAAATGAAATTCACCAATGCAATGAATTTATAAAAGGGAAAATTCCATATGTTTATGAAATAATGGGAGATTAAGGTAAAAGAGGCCAAGGTGAAATAAATTTACAGGGCATGGTGAAATCAATCTACAGGTGTAAAATCATGTTGTACGTAAAAGTAAAAGAGTAAAGAGAAAATATTCTACTAAAAGAGAAAAGTGAAAATACTCTACCAACCACACAAATCAGCACATGGTTTTGCAAAACCATCCTTGTATTCCACAAGGGTAAAAGGAATTTACAGGTATGAAATGAATTTACAAAGGAAGGTGAAAAGGAGAAACAAGCCATGGATTTTAAAAACTACACACGATTTTGTAAATGGGAAGGGAAAACAGTACACAAATTTGAAAAACTAGATAGTTTATCAAATCATTTAAATAAATATATTGAAATTATAAATCCTTAAATTAATTTAAGAGTTTAATCAAAGATTTGGAAAATTTATTTAAAAAATTATTTTTCCTCAAATATTTGTGACAAAATAAAGGATAATGAAAATCAGAAAATGACAAAAATATAATTCGAAGGGGTAGATGGCACACCAATCAGATTTAAAGGGACATTTCGCTGATTATGGGAAAACAATTTCAACCTTTTTCCAGACTTCAAGGAAGATCAGTCTAAAACACCTAGCAGTAGGGATTATTTTGTAGATTTTCAACAGTCATTCAACCAACTCTAGATTTCAAGGCAAGATACTTGCAACAATTCAAGTTTCCAACAGATAATTTAGAGAGAGTGTTTTATTTTTAATATACTATTCAGGATTGTATTCCATAATTATTGTAATAGTTAGGAGAGATCTTGTCTATATATATTATTTCATTTGTAATAAACAGCGTGGGATTTTGATGCCAAGGCACTTCACTTTGTTATAGCTTCTGTTATAGGATTTTTAATGAAATCCTTCCGACTCCAGTTTGACATAATTTTGTGTTTTCTAGTATGTATTTCTAGTACTTTCATACTCTCTTTCTGCACATGTTCAAGTTTGCATAGAAGATCCTGGGTAAGAATAGATTGAGTATTAATCTTTCTGAAATCCCCTGCAAAATTATAATCATTAAAGAGATTAGCTTATTGGATTATTTGTCTGAGATAAATCCTCTACATATTTACTAATTATTGCCTTCTGTCATCCTCTACAATGTGTTTTTTTGGCCTGTAGAAATCTTCCACACGCATCCAAATTTCTCTATTTGTTAAGAAGTCAATCTGAATGCTTAATTATTATGAATCTCCTTACAATATTCTATCGTAATCCTTGAAAATAAAAGTCATTATGTAGGGTAGGAAGCTAACACTTTGAGAAGGGGCATTGTGAGAGAGGCCTTTAAGCATGGATAGGGATTGTCATTGATCGCCAACCACCCCCAATTAAAACCATAAATCTAGTCATTATGCTTCAAAGGTTGTTGTTCAGTGACAGGTGTACAATGTTAAACAAAACCTCGTAACAATTGAGGGAGCCCCCTCTTGTTTGAGGGCTAGATTGAACCTAAAGGTTGGTTGAGTTGGTTTCCTGGCATAGTTTTTGTATTGAAAAACTACCTACGAAAAGCACAACATTTGGCATCATTGTCGGGGAGAGAAGTAACAAAGAAATATTTCTCTGTGGAATGATAACTATTAGATCTATTCCTTGCTAATGAACAAAGAGTAGGCATTTATTAATGGTTACATTTCATTCACTTGGCGACTCTAGTTTTTCATATGGAAATTCCACTAGGTAACCGACCCCACTGTTTCGAAATTTCAGCTGCCTTTATTCCTATGCAAGGTTCATTGATACTTGGAATCAGTAGTATATGTCTCTCCCTCTTAGCCATGGTAAGAAATCTAAAATGTGTACAGAGGATGCAACTTTTAAAGTACACATTTGAGTATAGGTTTCCCATGGGATTTCATGTTCATATTGTATATATTCTTCACATTTTCAGCTACCAAAAACATGGTTTGTCAATAAATCTAGTCTGCACTTGGTTACATTAGAAATCAGATTACACCTAACAATGTAAAGTTTCTCAGTTCAATTAAATAGAGGTGTGTGGGATTGATTAGTTATTTTCATATTTCAGTAAGAAAGAGTATCTAAATTAGTGTATATATAAGGTTGAATTTCATAGTTGCAGGTTTTTAGTGTGCAGTAGGGTATTCAAATGACAAGATTGATCCATGAGGATTGGTTATATGATTGAAGATGAATGGCTGATGATCAAGTTTATCATATGACTCCATGTCCAACACTTAAGGTAGTTGGTTTACTAGTTCTTTGTGTCCCACAGGGGAAGTAGTCCCCATTGAAGCTGATGTTGTAACATATTTTGGTATGCTAAAATTAAAAGGTTTTAAGTGAGAAATTTCCAATTTCCTTCTGGGCTAAATGCTGAGATATATATTTATTATGCTTTTGAATGGTTTATTTTATATATATAATATGTTTAATTTTAAATAATTTTATTTTTATAAAAATATAATTAAATATTTTTATGGAAAATTATTTATAAAATTAAAATTTATATTATAAAAATATAAAACGTTGATGCTAATCATATGTGAAGCATTTAAAGCCAACACTCAAAAGCTAAAGTTTAAAGCCTATGGCCCACCCTGCACTTAACTATTTAAACTCCCCTATTCTTTCAGATATTGACACATTTAATCCAAGGATTATAAATATATTTCACACCCGAGCTCTTAGAAATTTAACTAAGGGTTTAATCCAAGGATTATAAATATATTTCGCACCCAGCTCTTAGACATTTAACTAAGAGGGCTGCGAAAAGATGTTTTTTACATTATTGCTTTTTACATGTGTTATTTCCTTTTTCACTTCACAGCCCCCTTCCTAAACCACTAAAGGGGGTGCAAAAAGATCTACATTATTGCTTTTTACACATGTTATTTCCTTTTTCACTTCGTACCCCCTTCCTAAACCACTTACCACTACCCTCATCATAAAACCATGAACTTTATTGTTTTGACTTTTATAAATGTGGTAGGAATGGAATTTCATACGATTATGAAATAAATGCTATGTGGCTGGGAGGCCAAATGAAAAAGATAGGTGAAACTAGATTTTAGAGGATGCTATGTGGCTGGGAGGCCAAATGAAAAAGATGAGGTGAACTATATTTTAGAGGAAGTTCATAGATGGAAAGCCAAGTGGGTGAAATGAAATAAGGCTAAGGTGTAAAATGATTTTACAGCTACACGAAAAATGGAATTCACTCACGGATGCAATGAATTTATCAGAGAAAATAAAATGATGGGAGATTAAGGTAAAAGAGGCCCAAGTGAAATAAATTTATAGGCATGGTGAAATCAATTTACATGGTGAAATCAATTGTGTAAAATCATGTTAGTAAAGTGAAAATACTTTACAAACCACACAAATCAACACATGGTTTTGAAAAACCATCCAGGTATTCTAAAAGGTAAAAGGAATTTATAGGTATGAAATGAATTTACAGAGGAATGTGGAAAGGAGAAACAAACCATGGATTTTAAAAACTACAAATGGTTTTGTAAATCCATGGGAAGGGAAAACAATACAAGATTTGGAAAACTAGATAGCTTATCAAATCATTTAAATAAATATATTGAATTTCTAAATCCTTAAATTCACTTAAGAGTTTAATCAAATATTTGGTAATTTTATTTAAAAATATATTTTTCTCAAATATTTGTGACAAAATAAAGGATGATGAAAATTAGAAAATGACAAAAATATAATTCAAAGGGGTAGATGGGAGACCAATCAAGTTTAAAGGGACAATTAGTTGATTATGGGAAAACAATTTCAACCTTTTTGTAGATTTCAAGGGAATAAAGATCAATCTAAAATTCCTAGCAACAGAAGATCAACAAAGTGAAGATTATTTTGTAAATTTTCTGATGGGACCCAACCCACTTGGCAGCACTTTACGCTTTATTACACACCTGGGATAGATTATGTGGCGAACAAATATCTCTGCTCGCGGTTCTTTGTGACGGTGGTAGCTAGTATAATTAATGCAGGAATTAAATGGCAGTACTCTACCTCGAAACACGCCTTAACCCTAACCTGCCTCGCATTCTCTCGATTGTTCCTTTGGTATTTTGCTCTGAGGTATTCACTGCCATCGAGGGTTTGTTGGTCTCTGCTACGAAACTCTGTATGCGTTATGCTGTGGGTTTGTTTGGCTCTAGATGCTGTCTGAGAACTAGAATCCGCCTCTGGTTAACCTGTTTGTTCGTTTTATGGCAATATTGTTTGACTGTGGAGGCTATTCGGCCTGGTTCCGTGGCTTGATTTCGGTAACTGGCTCTGTTATTTCCCTGTTCCTCGTATGCTTGGGTTTCAGGTTATATTACTCGCTTCTCGTCGTGGCTATTATACCTGTTGGCTGTATTTATACTGTGGTTCTAGCTCAGTTCTTTCATTGTTGTTAATGGCTTTTACTATATTTTTGCTATATGTCTGCTGGTTCTCTGATGTCTCTGGTTCGAATTTCGTTTGGGTGTTATTTGTCTGTGGTTATTTTCTTTCTCAAAGTGCGGCACTGTCTTAGTTGGAAGCACAGGGCTTCTCAGGCACGCGTCCTCAATTTAAAACAGGTAACGAAACCTGTTTATGCTTCAATATGGCTTTTTATCTAGTTCTGGGTCTAATCCAACTCGCTCCTTTGCTCGACAGTTGCTCGGTCTCATTCAGGTTGTCATGCTATGGCGTCTGGCTGCGCTCTCCAGGTAAAACCCTTTTGTAATTTTTGACTTTCTTCAGGTATCCTTATTTCCCCTGAGTATCCTTCACACCGTACATTCTAATGCACTCGCATTTGTATTCTTGCGGGTCTTTTTTGGTGACCTGGGCGGCATATCTTCCAACGCTTGGTTATTTGGTCATTCTCTTCCTACGTAGGCCTGAAACTTTAATCTTTCTTTGCAGTTTCGTTTTCTATGGAAGACCCATCTCCTGGTCTAGTTTCTTGGTCACTGTGTATGCTGGTCTGATTGTAATTGGATTTTGGTCGCTTCTGTGTGAAATTTATAAAGACTTTGGGACCACTGGTCGTTTGTCTTGTTCAAACCCTAACTCGGGGTTTTTCTATTTTGCAAGGGTTTCCGACTTTTAGTCATATTCGGCTCTGTTTATATTTTAATAGTCTCTGTCCTCTGTAACATTGTTCGGCTCTACCAGTAGTACTGTAAATTTGGTTCTTTGATAGTTGAAATGAAATTTTGAATGTAAAAGAGACTGTATGGTTTTTAGTTACCTCTGCGTATTCGGGCTCTGGATTGTCGTTCGTCCTTTTGTGTATTCGAACGTTGGAAAAAAAATTTGTGAACGTTGCTGTATGAATTCTCTATCGTTGTTATCTGAATATCATGAACTGGAACTGTTGCTCCACTGCGTGCAAGAATGAATTGATGACTGGTAGTTTGGTAACTATGGATTCATTGTGATTCTGTCTATTTGCTTAGTATTTGACTGTGAATAATGTTTACACAGTAGCCATAACAAATTAATAAATAGTAATGATACAGTAACTTGATAGATAGTGAAAACGTAAATGAATTTTAAACAAACACTTGTACAGATGATCTAGATGGACAATGGCTTCTCTGTTTTGAATGCTTGGTATTTTTCTATTTCCTTTCCTTCTTATTAACTCAACTTTCCTCTCCTGAATTGAACCCCATTCTGTTACATTTGTTTTGACTTTATAGCCCTCCGTTTTTTAGTTGATGCTTACAGTTAATTTAACTGTTACATAATATAGTTACAGAATTTCTACCTCTATCAATAACTACATCCATTCAATATTCCAAGACTTGTAGGAATAGTTGGTTGTTATTTCCCTAATTACATGGACTACTCTCTAATTAATCAATTGAAACTACAGTAATCCTAACTGAAAATAAAAGAGGTATCTAATTTTACTGACTTTGTAAAATAAAAGTAAAGAAAAATTATTCCCATACGAATTTGACAGTTCAATCGATCTCTAGCTTTTGAACCTAGTTGGAGTTCTTTCTACCCAATTACGGTGAGTTGGATGCTCCTGCATCAGGCTCCCGGGGTGAAAAGAGATCATGACTCTGGTTCATGAGCTCCTCTACTGATGTTCCTGTTCGTTCAATCTGCCTGCCGTCAAGCCATGAGCTGTCCTCAATCAGACGGTTCTTCCACTTGACCAGGTACTAAAAATAATTTTTCCGCCGAGTACGCTTAACTACCTAAGTTTCGAGGATGCCTTCGATCTCAGGAGGTTGGACATAAGGCATTTGTCTTTTCCAAGTTTCTCCGTCTTCCTGGGTGTTCCGCGTGGATTGTCCGGGTTCATCCTTATTTTCCTCCAACAGATCGCCTGTATACGGAAACAGATCTGCCACATTGAAGATAGGTGATATGCCTACTCCAGGTGGTAGTTGTATTTCGTAGGCATTCGCTGAAAACTTTCGCAAGATCTTACAAGGCCCTATCTTCTTGTACTTCAGTTTATTGTACGTACCCTTAGGGAAATGTTCCTTACGGAGGTGTACCAGAACTTCGTCCCCTACCTCAAAATGAACTTCTCTTCTTCTTAGATTTTTCCAAGTTTCTCCGTCTTCCTGGGTGTTCCGCGTGGATTGTCCGGGTTCATCCTTATTTTCCTCCAACAGATCGCCTGTATATGGAAACAGATCTGCCACATTGAAGATAGGTGATATGCCTACTCCAGGTGGTAGTTGTATTTCGTAGGCATTCGCTGAAAACTTTCGCAAGATCTTACAAGGCCCTATCTTCTTGTACTTCAGTTTATTGTACGTACCCTTAGGGAAACGTTCCTTACGGAGGTGTACCAGAACTTCGTCCCCTACCTCAAAATGAACTTCTCTTCTTCTTAGATCTGCATGTTCCTTATATTTCAAGCTGTTGTCTTGTAATTTTGCTTTCACCTGTTCGTGTAAATCCCTCATTGCATTAGCAAAATCTTCTCCATCCGCACTCCATCGCTCCTATAAACCAAGATCCCGAAGTTCATACACTCCACGAGGGTCAATGCCATATAGGATCTGAAAGGGACTGAGACCCGTGCTACGATTTGGCGAATCGTTGTAAGCAAACTCTGCTTGCGCTAGCACTCGGTCCCACATCCGAGAATTCTCCCCAACTAAGTTGCGTAAGAGATTTCCCAAACTTCTGTTCACCACCTCTGTCTGCCCGTCGGTTTGCGGGTGATAAGCAGAACTGTAGCTTAATTGGGTGTTCATTTTTTTCCATAAGGTACGCCAAAAATGTCCCGTGAACTTCATGTCTCTGTCTGATAGGATGGTTGTTGGCAACCCGTGTAATCTGACAATCTCATTAAAAAACAAGTGGGCCACGTGAGTGGCGTCACTAGTTTTCCAACAAGGTACAAAATGTGCCATTTTTGAGAAACGATCCACCACTACCATCACTGAATCATAACCTTTCTACATTTTTGGCAGCCCCAAAACAAAATCTAAACTCACTGAATCCCAAGGTCTGCCTAGAATAGGTAATGGTGTATATAATCCTGTGTTCTGGCTATGTCCCTTCGCTAATTGACACACCTTACACTTAGCCACAAAACGTTGTACGTCTCGTCGCATTCTTGGCCAAAAATAAAAATGACTAAGTTGCTCCAAGGTCTTGTCTATACCGATGTGTCCAGCCAAACCCCCACTGTGTTTTTCACGAATAATATTCTCCCTCATAGAACAACTGGGGATACACAATTGTCCTCCCTTAAAAAGAAATTTCTCCTGTATGTTGTAATCCAACCAAGGACTATTACCCCTTATCAAAGGGTTTTGGCACACCTCATAGGCTTCTCTGAAATCTATGTCTATTTTGTAAAGATCTCGTAAATGTTCAAAACCCAAAACCTGTACAGTGCTTTCCTATAAAAGTAGGGCTTTTCTACTCAATGCATCAACCACCTTATTTTCTTGTCCACTGATATGTTTCAGCACAAAATTAAAACTCTGTAAGTACTCCACCCATTTGGCATGTTTATGATTAAGTTTGTGTTGCTGCATTACATATTTTAATGCAGAATTATCTGAAAACAACACGAACTCGTTCCCTAACAAATAATGCCTCCAGTGTCTTAGAGCCTGTACCATTGCGTAAAATTCCTTGTCATATGAGGAGTACTTCTACCTACTCTCATTCAGTTTTTCGCTAAAAAATGCTACAGGTCTGTCCTCCTGACTGAGTACAACCCCAATTGCTGTTCCACTAGCATCACAACGTACCTGAAATAATTTTTGAAAATCTGGTAGCCCGAGAATCGTTCTTTCTGTTATCTTCTTTTTCAATAGTTGAAAACTTTTTTCTGCTGCTTCTGTCCATCGAAAAGGTTGGCTGGCCTGGCTGGCCTTTTTGATGGTCTCCAACATAGGAGCACAAATCCTGCTGAAATTTTTAATAAACTTCCTATAGAAACTTGCTAATCCATGGAAACTACGTACCTCAAATAAATTCTTCAGTGACGACCAATTTATTATTGTTGTTACCTTTTCCGGATCCATCTTCAATTTGTTTTCTGCTATCACAAATCCCAGATAAATTAACTCTCTTTGCAGAAATGTACATTTCTTCAGATTTATTAATAACTTGTTTTGCTGTAGTTTTTCCAACACTTTGTGCACATGCCAGAAGTGTTCTTCTTTCGTCTTGCTAAAAATAAGAATATCGTCCAAATAAACAATTTCAAATTTCCCAATATACTCCTTTAGCATCTCATTCATGAGTCTCATGAATGTGTTGGGTGCATTGCTCAACCCGAACGGCATGACCAGCCATTCATATAATCCTTCATTTGTTTTAAAAGTTGTCTTCCACTCATCTCCCTCTCGTATCCGAATCTGGTGATATCCGCTTTTTAAGTCTATTTTAGAGAAGTAAGCTGCCCCACTCAAACAGTCCATCATATCATCCATACGCGATAACAGAAATCTGTACCGGATGGTGATTTTATTGATGGCCCTGGAATCAGTGCACATCCGCCATTCTCCTCCCTTTTTGGGGGCGAGAACTGTTGGTACAGCACATGGGCTTAAACTCTCTTTGATTAATCCATTGTCCAATAGTTCTTGCACCTATTTTCTGATTTCTTCATTATCCTTGGGGCTCATTCGATAAGCTGCCTTATTTGGTAAGCTGGCTCCAGGTATGAAATCGATATGGTGACTAATACTCCGCTTGGGAGGTAACTTATCTGGCAAGTCGTCCACTACCATATCTGTAAATTCTTCCAACATATGTTGTATTTCTATAGGTAAATCTATGATTTCTATATGCAATAGGACTATCCTTGTCTTCTTGACTACAGCATAACTTATTTCACTGTTCTCAACCTACTTTAAAAATTGTTTTCCGCTCATTAGCAATGCCTTAGTTTCATTTACTTCAGTTGTTTCCTTCTCTTCTCTGATAGGCACAAGGGTATGCCTAACCCCATCTTTTTTCAAACTTATAACAGTTCATCACTCCATCGTGTGTCACCTTTCTATCATATTTCCAAGGTCTGCCCAATAAGATGTGACATATGTCCATCGGCATAATGTCGCAAATGATTTTATCCTTGTATCGTCCTATCTGAAATTCAACTTCACTCTGTTCGTCCACCAGTAACTAGTGCCCCTTTTGTAGCCATGAAACTTGATACGGATTGGGGTGTTTCAAACGCTTCAGTCCCAACTTCTCCACCATTTTGGTGGACACCAAATTGTCTGTACTTCCACTGTCGATTATCATCTTACAGCACTTACCCTGCGATTTGCAAACTGTCCTGAACAGAGCTTTCCGCTGTGTCTGTTCAACACTCTCATCAACTGGTTTCAATAACACCTTATGCAGCACTAAAGCTTCTCTCGTTTCTGGGGCATTTTCTGCCTCTTGAGGGGGTGCTGCTGCTTCCTCTGGTTGTGCCATATATGCGCCTCGTTGTCCAGTTGAATCTATTTCTGGGCACTCAAATGAGCGATGCCCCCACTTGTGGTATCTTTGGCACTGATAACCAGTTCCCCTTCCACGGCCATTTCCTCTGCCGTGTTGGAACGATCTGCCACCTCTCGTTCCGTCTCCTTTTTCTGTTGTTCCCGAAGTCCTTGAACTACTGGCTTCCTCGCTGTTGCTGGCAGTTCAGCCCCTGCCATAGGACTGGCCTCTTCCCCTGGTAGACCCTCGTCCTCTCCAGGCATTCTATCTTCGGTTAAGTTTCTCCTCTGCTTTAATTGCGCTCTGGTATGCCTCCTCAGTATTGTTTGGAGACAAAATGCTTATTTTATCCAAAATATCCATTCTCAGCCCATTTACATATCTGGCTGTCCTTTTTTCCGTATCCTCTGTGTATCCAGCTCGCAAATTCACTCGATAAAACTCCTCTGTATACTCTTTCACGGTCAGTCCCCTCCATCTCAAATTATGTACCTGTCTATGTAACGCGATTTGATAATCCCTTGGCAGAAATCTTCCCTTCAATTTAGCTACCATACTTGTCCAAGTTTTAATCGGTGTTTTGTTCAACCTCTTTCTCTCATTCTGGACACTGTTCCACCACAGGGTTGCATGTCCTTTCAGCTTTGTTGCTGCAAACTTGACCCTACGGTCTTCACTAACTTCCTCGCATTCAAAATACTTGTCCATCTCGCTAATCCAATCTAACACAACATTAATAGACAAACTGCCATTGTAAGTCGGGAGTTCTGGTTTTGGTCTACTATTTGACAATAATACAGACTTCAATAACTTCACTTCTGGTGATTCACCTTCAGGCCCATCTTCTGCCACTTCCACTTCTTCTTCACTCACATCACCCATTTCTGGATCTCTTCTCCTACCTACCTCTACTGTTTCCAGTCGAGCAGTAAGAACTCTAAGTTCTTCTCGTAATGCCTCATCTGCCATTCTACGAGCACCTCGGCCTCGCCCTCATCTACCTATATCCATTTCTCCGAAATCTCCTCAAATCAAACTGCTCTGATACCACTCTGATGGGACCCAGCCCACTTGGCAGCTCTTTGCGCTTTATTACACACCTGGGATAGATTATGTGGCGAACAAATATCTCTGCTCGCGGTTCTTTGTGATGGTGGTAGCTGGTATAGTTAATGTAGGAATTAAATGGCAGTACTCTGCCTCGAAACACGCCTTAACCCTAACCTGCCTCGCATTCTCTCGATTGTTCCTTTGGTATTTTTCTCTTAGGTATTCGCTGTCGTCGAGGGTTTGTTGGTCTCTGCTACGAAACTCTGTATGCATTATGCTGTGGGTTTGTTTGGCTCTAGATGCTGTCTGAGAACTGGAATCCGCCTCTGGTTAACCTATTTATTCATTTTATGACAATGTTGTTTGACTGTGGAGGCTATTCAGCCTGGTTCCGTGGCTTGATTTCGGTAAGTGGCTATGTTATTTCCCTGTTCCTCGTATGCTTGGGTTTCAGGTTATATTACTCGCTTCTCGTCATGGCTATTATACCTGTTGGCTGTATTTATACTGTAGTTCTAGCTCAGTTCCTTCGTTGCTGTTAATGGATTTTACTATATTTTTGCTATATGTCTATTGGTTCTCTGATGTCTCTGGTTCGAATTCTGTTTGGGTGTTATTTGTCTGTGGTTATTTTCTTTCTCACATTGCGGCACTGTCTTGGTTGGAAGCACAGGGCTTCTCAGGCACGCATCCTCAATTTAAAACAGGTAACGAAACCCGTCTATGCTTCAATATGGCTTTTTATCTAGTTTTGGGTCTAATCCAACTCGCTCCTTTGCTCGACAGTTGCTCGGTCTCGTTTAGGTTGTCATGCTATGGCGTCTGGCTGTGCTCTCCAGGTAAAACCCTTTTGTAATTTTTGACTTTCTTCAGGTATCCTTATTTCCCCTGAGCATCCTTCACGCCATACATTCTAATGCACTCACATTTGTATTCTTGCAGGTCTTTGTTGGTGACCTGGGCGGCGTATGTTCCAACGCTTGGTTATTTGGTCGTTCTCTTCCTGGGTAGGCCTGAAACTTTAATCTTTGTTTGCAGTTTCGTTTTCTACGGAAGACCCATCTCATGGTCTAGTTTCTTGGTCACTGTGTATGCTGGTCCGACTATAATTTGATTTTGGTCACTTCTGTGTGAACTGTATAAAGACTTTGGGACCACTGGTCGTTTGTCTTGTTCAAACCCTAACTCGGGGTTTTTCTATTTTGCAAGGGTTTCCAACTTTCAGTTGTATTCGGCTCTGTTTATATTTTAATAGTCTCTCTCCTCCGTAATATTGTTCGGCTCTACCAGTAGTACTGTAAATTTGGTCCTTTGATAATTGAAATGAAATTTTGAATGTAAAAGAGACTGTATGTTTTTTAGTTACCTCTGCATATTCGGGCTTTGGATTATCGTTCGTCCTTTTGTGTATTCGAACGTTGGAAAAATTTTGTGTGAACGTTGCTGTATGAATTCTCTGTCGTTGTTATCTGAATATCATGAACTGGAACTGTTGCTCCACCGCGTGCAAGAATGAATTGATGACTGGTAGTTTGGTAACTATGGATTCATTGTGATTCTGTCTATTTGCTTAGTATTTGACTGTGAATAATGTTTGCACAGTAGCCATAACAAATTAATAAATAGTAATGATACAATAACTTGATAGATAGTGAAAACGTAAATGAATTTTAAACAAACACTTGCACAGATGGTCTAGATTGACAATGGCTTCTCTGTTTTGAATGCTTGGTCTTTTTCTATTTCCTTTCCTTCTTAATTAACTCAACTTTCCTCTCCTGAACTGAACCCCATTCTGTTACATTTGTTTTGACTTTATAGCCCTTTGTTTTTCAGTTGATGCTTACAGTTAATTTAACTGTTACAGAATATAGTTACAGAATTTCTACCTCTGTCAATAACTACATCCATTCAATATTCCAAGACTTGTAGGAAGAGTTGGTTGTTATTTCCCTAATTACATGGACTACTCTCTAATTAATCAATTGAAGCTATAGTAATCCTAACTGAAAATAAAAGAGGTATCTAATTTTACTGTCTTTGTAACATAAAAGTAAAGAAAAATTATTCCCATAAGAATTTGACAGTTCAATCGATCTCTAGCTTTTGAACCTGGTTGGAGTTCTTTCTGCCCAACTACGGTGAGCTGAATGCTCCTGCATCATTTTCAGCAATCATTCAAACAATTCCATAATTATTGTAACAGCTAGGAGAGATCTTATCTATATATATTATTTCATTTGTAATAAACAACATGGGATTTTGATGCCAAGGCTCTTCACTTTGTAA
Organism: Pinus taeda; assembly: GCA_000404065.3. Classification (NCBI taxonomy): domain Eukaryota; kingdom Viridiplantae; phylum Streptophyta; class Pinopsida; order Pinales; family Pinaceae; genus Pinus; species Pinus taeda. The sequence continues at coordinate 19,933 of APFE030349172.1, read as the reverse complement.
TAGCTTCTATTATAGGATTTCTAATGAAATCCTTCCGGCTCTAGTTTGACGAAATTTTGTGTTTTCTAGTATGTCTTTCCAGTACTTTCACACTCTCTTCCTATATGCGTTCAAGTTTTCATAGAAGATTCTGGGTAAGAATACACTGAGTATCAATCTTTCTAAAATCCCCTACAAAATTAAAATCATTAAAGAGAATAGCTTATTAGGCTATTTGTCTGAGATAGCTAGAATTATACATATTTACTAATTATTGTCTTTTTCCATCTTCTGCAATGTGTTTTTTTGGGTTGTATAAATCTTCTACACACATCCAAATTTCCCTAGTTATTAAGAAGTCAGTCTGACTGCTTAATTATTAGGAATCTCTTTACATTCTTCTATAATAATCCTTGAAAAGCTAATTCATTCTATCAGGCTGGAAGCTGACACTTTGATAAGGGGCCTTGTGAGAGAGGCCTCTAATCATGGATAGGGATTGTTATTGATTGCCAACCACCCCCAATTAAAACCATAAATCTAGCCATTGTGCTTCAAAGGTTGTTTTTTAGTGACAGGTGAACGTCGTTAAACAAAGCCTCATAACAACTAAGGGAGCCCACTCTGGTTCAAGGGCCATATTGAAACTAAAGGTTGGTTGAGTTGATTTCCTGGCATAGTTTTTGTAGCCAAGGACTACCTATAGGAAACACATACAACACTCCAAATGGTGCAAAAGTATTTAGAGGGAATCTCTAGTAGAGCTAGAGAGATTTTTATTTTTCTAGCTCATTCTGTGATCTAGTATAATGCACCTTCAGTTCATCAAGAGTAAGAGTGGAGATGTTTTCCTCCTAAGGCACCTACTTAGGAACATATCCACCATGGGGGTAAAGAGATTCATTATTTTCATTGCAGCCATATTTTTCATCCCTATGACCTCTCCCATCATGACAATGTCCAACAAGAGCACGATCAAAACTTGTACCATGATAAATGTTCACATACTACTCAAATATAAATTAATTTCACTCGAAAAATTCATATTATAAAAATGTATACTTTTAATATTACCTAGTCCATGAACTCTATCATTCTTTGAGCCATCTTTTGGAGGATGATTTCCCCCTTCTAAGGAAAAAAACTCAAAGATATTATCCCCTGTACAAAAAATCAAATTTACAATTGTGCATAAGTATGAGAGATGGGATAACTTTTAATATTAAACATATATTGAACAAGATTATGTTTAGTTTTCATCTGAATTCTCTTGGATGACTCGTTGAGAATTAACATAGAAAGCCTCATACTCAAAGAATTCACCTATGGATGAAAATATTTTTTCACATTAAATGTGTGTGAAAGAACAAAGTCTTCACATGTTAAATGTTAAATTTATATATTGTCTACACTTGAATATTTTAACTAACAATCGAATGTATGCTTCTACAATACAAATTGTACCCCTCAGAATCATGTCTACTCATTCCTAAAGCCCTATCAATAGATCTATATGCACAACCTATACAATTTATATCAGATTTTTATTTATAAGTATGAGACTCATGCGACAATATTTCATGTATTAAAAATCTCACTTAAATATTTATATTCAAATTTTATCTAAACCACCTCTATCATATAGTTGGTTGGTTCTCGAAGGTGAAGTACTCAAATAATTACTGCCAACCTCAAGCAAGACCCATGCACCTATCAACAACATTGCTTTTTCAAATTAAACATGTGTCAAAGAATATTATTCACGTGTTAAATGTTGACTTTATAGAGTAGCATTGAACACGTTTACTAGTAATCAAATGTGTATCTGTAGTATGCCCAAGAGACCCCTTAGAATTTGATCTAATATGTTTCTTGGAACCTAACAAAACACATCCTCACAAAGGGTCATTGGAGGGTTTGTTCAATGCAAATTATTCCTATATACAAGAGGAATAGTTATTAATATTAATCTTGAATGCTAACATTCATCAATAATTAAAGTTAAATGGATTCAAATATTCTTATTATTTAATATGAAATAATAACAATGCTAGAAAAGGGTTGGTATCAAGGAAACAAGTTACCATAACATGACCTGGCTTGGACTTGGGAATGTTACATTGTGTTATCAAAGCCTTGGTTTTAGAAAAATATCTATAGGGGTAGAGGTCAATGTGGATTTGTTTGACTTCATTGTTATGGTGCATCTCACAAGTCACTGATTAAGTTTGATGACCAATGCCTTCATCATTTCAAATATTTAGTTGATCTTTGATGGGCTCACCTTTTTTGTGCTTCACATGTTTGTTTCTAGGATATACAAATGATGATATGGTAATATGTCCATATCTTAGCCACATTGTATGGAAGTAGGGAATATTACTTATACTACATCCTAAAAAATTAATAACTAAAAAAAAAAGCATATTACAACTAATATTATTCAATATGCAGGGTTAAGTAATATTGATGTGCATTTAAAAATGTGTTGATAAAAAATTTAATGTGGGCAATGAGATCCATCAATAAAATATTTCATTGTCAACTCACTCTCTCTCTCTCTCTCTCTCTAATATTATATCTATATATATATACAGAGAGAGAGAGAGAGAGAATTAATGTATATATTATATGTATTGAAGAAAATAAATTCTCATGGTTATAATATTTCAAGTAGTTCATTTTTTACATTTTATCATTATATATATATATATATATATATATAGATTCGGTTTTTCTTTCAAAAATCTAAGAAATATTTGTTGGAATTGCATCAAGAGGGATAAAATATTTTGAGGTGCAAACCTTTTTTAAAGTTTTCCACTCTAAAATAGTTTTGCACCCAAAATATTTGATCCCTATCGAGCACTTGTAAGATAATGGTTGAGATGGATCTCTTTTGGTTAATAACTAAACTTATGGGAAAAGAAAAATAATTAGAAAGAAACATACAAAGAAAATATGTACACATGATTTACCTAAAAAAAGAACATTTGGAAAAAAATCATCTAGTAATAAGCCTATTATTATCCTTGACTTAAACTAAGCCTAATGTGCCAACATCTTGACCCAACAAAGTGAACTTTTAGGTCAACTCTGGGACATTATAATATAATATGCTTATTTTAGGTAAAGAAAGGCTCTTGTTATTGCTTCTAGTATGAACAAGTGATCCATGCAATGCAGTCACTACTAAATAATTTTGAATATACATGTAGGCTAACTTTGAATAAGGTATTGTAAGAAAAATAAAAATAAAATGGAGATGAATTAATTTCAAGTAATCTTAATTTTTATATAAAATTAAATCTCCCCTTGTGATCATACACTTGTGTGGCATTAAACAATATTAATGAATTAGTATAATTCTTCATATTCATACAACAATTACATAATCTCATATTAGTTGTTTGTCTTACAAACATTTTTCTAATTGCTATATGTAATCTTCAAAAGAATAAAAAATATATTACAGTTCATACATGGAACTGTAGTAGGGGTTGTTCCCTTCTCTTAACATCACAACAATGTTATACACAAATTTAATACACAATTTTTTTAGAAAAGAATATACATAATTATGACTTCGACATATCAAAATTGTAGGGGAATTAAAAATTAAAAACAAAATGCAAATCTTAGTGTCACATTAATATTGTATGACCATTTGGTAATATTCCACACCATTTAAGAGGTTCAAGCTTTGTGATTGGGATGTGTCTTCATTGTGGCTTCAGATCAACATTCAAACAAATAAAAAATATATTACAATTCATACATGGAATTTTAGGGGGGGTTGTTCCCTTCTCATAACATCACAACAATGTTATACGCAATTCACACATTTTTTTTAGAAAATCATCTACATAATTGTGATTTCGACACATCAAAATTGCACGAGAAGTAAAAATTAAAACAAAATGCAAATATGAGTGTCACATTAAGATTGTATGACCATTTTGTTAGATTCCGCACCACTCAAGAGACTCAACCAGTGTAACTGGGATGTGTCTTCACTGTGACTTCAGACCAACCATATGTTTCATTCGTAATTTTACCACTAAATCCATAAATTCATATGATCCATGGTCATGATAACATTTTATCAAAAGGAAATTGATTTCAAAGGTGAAACAATGTTATTAGGCACATAAGTGTCTATGTTCATATAGCCTTGATGATTTAATATAAGCACTTAATACATGAACAATTCAATTTCCAAAATAATGTTTCAATTATTAACAATTGTATATTATCCTGGTTTAGAAAGGTACAAAGCAATGATTGAAATTTTATCAAAAGGGTTCACATAAGATTTTAGGTGCACAAGAAATTGCAGAATGGAATTTAGTATAAAAATACATCTAGAAAAACAATGTTCAGTGTATTTACAATGCAAATCCTATTGACCATGGATACAAACTTAAACAAGCAAAAGCATGCCAAAAGAACTATCCTTAGAATAAATGACCAAGGAATATACTCTACATATCAAAACTACAGGGGAAGTAAAAATTAAAAACAAAATACACATATGAGTTTCACATTAAGATTGTATGACCATTTTGTTAGATTCCACACCACTCAATAGGCTAAAGAAGTGTAATTCATATGTCTCCACTGTGGCTTCGAATAACCATATGTTTCATTCATAGTTTTACCACTAAACCCATTGTGGCTAGAAAACATCCCTCTCCTTTTCATAGAAAAAGTAATGCAGCGTGCCCTTGCTAGTATAGTAGTGTAATTAGTACCCTCTTGTGACTAGTGGTAATGGTAGTGTCAGTTTTCTAAGGCAGGCCGCCCCCTAGCGATTATGCTGGAAAGAGATAAATAAACCTTATTCCTCACTAGTGATAGAATGATTTCATTTTGTTATCTGGTCTCGTATGTTATTCTTTAAAAGAGGAAATTGTGGACCTGTTTTTATTTTATGCCAGAGTAAAGTAGTAGTGTTAGCATCAACATGCTAGAGCAAAGTAGCAGTGTTAGCATTGACATTCCAAAGTGAAGTAGCAATGTTAGCACTGGTGAAGGTGCTCACATAGAACTAGCAGGAACTTGTTACATTTTCATGGGCGAGGGAAGAAATGGATGTCAACGCCACACTTTTTTCAATTTATACCTTTCAAACTTTCAGTCAAGAGTTTTAAATAGAATCTAAACTTTCAGCTGAGGGTTTTAATTGGAATCTAAACTCTTTTTCAAGATATTTTAAATAGAATCTAAACTCTCAACTGATAGTTTGTGCTCAAGAAATTATTTTCAATCATACCTTTGGCCGAGAGAATAAATTATAATCTAAGACTCTTGGCCAAGAGATTTAAATGGACTCTAAACTCTCAGTCGAGATTCATAGTTAGAATATAAATTTTTGGCCAAGATTTTGTGCCCGAGAAATGTACTTTCCAAACCTCTTGGATGAAAACTTGTTAAACTCTCTGCTAAGACATTGTAAACACAGGATGTACTCTGCTACACTCTGAACCAAAATAATTTCAAACTTTTGGCTAAGAAAATTTCAAACTCTTGGTTGAGAAAATGATTGACTATTTTCCTCGACTAAGATTTTCCGAACATGGTGAAAATTTTCTCCACATACCAATTTTTTTTTCCCATTTTCCCATTTTCACCCATTACCCCTCCACATGGCCTCCTTTGGTGCAACGATGTGTCACTCTTTTCTCGTTCATTTGGCCCCGCCAAATGGCTTTTTATAGGTGTCGCATGTCATACCACAACAACACCACATCCCCCTCTTGTCTACATTGCATTCAACGTGGTTGTGAGTCCCACTAGGTTTTGACACCTTATAAATCATTATTTCTTTGTTATAATGAATTTTTGAGGCCTTTGAATTATTTCACAATTTCACCGATATGTATATCTTTATTCCTTATAACAGATGCACTTGACTACCACATTATCCTAATATTTGAAACCGATGACTTCTATCATGTGTCCCCCCTTTGAAACCTCCAAAGTCCCAGACCTTTGGGGTACATCAGACAGTGAAGACTATAAAAAACCCTTATATTTCAAGTCACCAAACAAATGGGCCCCATGATAGCACACATTCTTGGCAATAAAATCCCGGGATTCTAAAACATAGCCTCCCTTTGAAACCTGTAGGGTCCAAACCTTTGAGGTTCATCCAATGACACTGGCGCTTTGCGGTCATTAACAACCCTGAAACTCCTCTGCTTCCGCGGGTAGTCATAGTGCCTATTCTTATGGGTTAATAAGGCCTAAAAAACAACCCTCCATAACATTAAGAGTTCTATGCTTTCATAAGATTATATATATTATATATATATATATAATATATATATATATATTATATATATATTATATATATATATATGCACCTCACTATCTCTTCTAAGCATAAATCAGAACTCAACCCAACTTGACATAGCTCATACGTATATATATGTTAAGTGTAACAAGGAATGATATTATTCTTGAGATTATATGGCCTCAGACAGGCCTGGAAACATGGACACACACATATATATACAAATTTTAATCAAGGCCTATTGGCCAAATTCATTTTTAATATAGGAATTCAATTCATTAGCAAATATTTTCTCTTTCTCCATGTTGTGTAGGTAAATCATCTCCACGGACAAAGACAATCCCTCTAGCCCAATGAGTGGGTCTAGCAACAAACGAGACAATCTACAAGACACTTTACTAGATTACAATCAATATTATAGAAGAGGAAGGAGACCTACCTCGCTCTGATGATATAATACACTCCTTTGTTGAAAATCTTTATCACTTTCTCCTCAGTCTCAGTCCTTCGCTCATAGCATTTGAATACTTTCACAAGAGGTCAAAGACACAACAAAGCATAAAAGTGCAACAAGCATAATGAAATGTAATCCACTTAACAGATCAAGGAGCATTAAGATAAATGAAGCATTAACACAAGCATTTATGGAAAGTGAACTAGCATTTGGATATATTAATAAACAAAAGAGGAATCATACAACCCAAGCCTTGATTTTAATAGCCCTCCTTGAGTGAATTTCGAAGTCCAATTTCAAGCTCTCTAAGCACTCCTTCTCCAAGCCAAAGTGAATAGCATGTAGGCACTTTCTCAGCATAAGGGTGAAAATAATCAGAGACCAACCATTTGGGAACAGAGGGGGATGAATTTATAGGCAGGGAGAGGGAGTTAGGATCTCATCAAATATAGGGGAAGGTCGTCATCTCAAGGAGGAAGCTCATAGGGACAATATCAAAGGGTAATATTGGGAGAATTCAACCACATCCACAACGAACATCATCCAACTCATTGTTCTGGAAGCCTCTAGATCATGAAGCTTCTCCTCCACTTTGGGAAAAAAATCCTTTTAGGGTTTAGCATGAGTGTCTAGGAAAAAGTCACATTGATAGCACGAGGCTCATATGGTGGAACCTACCATCAGCACGAGCGAGCAGTGTCATAGTTGCACTAACCTAGAAATTAGGATTTTGAGCTTATTTTTCTCAGGAAAGGCTCAAGGCAAATTTTCATTAGTTCTTCAAGGAGGATCTAGATTGCATATCAGGATAGGTACACTACATAGTTGTCAAGGTTTTAGCACTCTGGGGTATGACACAGGGAAGTGCAGGATGTGTGACAAAATATTATGTAACAAATTCCCCCTAAAGCATGAAGGAAGAACAAGGAATGATGGATGAGATACTTTACGAGCTAGTGCAAGGACTCGAACAAACATCGTAAGGAGACCTAAAAATCAAGGACTTGTATACATATACATATATGATACCTTTATCATTATATCAAAACATTAATCCATGGTATGGACACAACCATCCAGATAGGAAGGACCATGTGAAAATATCCATGGTATGGGTGTAGCCATCCGAATGAAAAAGGATCATCTAGAAGCCTAAGATCCATGGTATGGACACATCCATCCGTATAGAGGAAACATGTATACAATAATGAATAATACATAACTCCACGTAGATTGAGTTATATTAGACAAATTAGGGACTTGTGCAACATCCCAACCCAATCAAAATATGAATACTAACATGTGAATGAATATGTCAAAGTCGATCATGCTAGAAAACCACCAAATTACCAGCCAATGATGTGAACCGTTAATAGACATGAGAGAAAACACCATAAAGGAAATGGATCTCAAGGTACATCAGTACAATCTGCGAGTGTGAAAATGAAGTTGAAGTCGAACAATCGTGGAATCATCTGATTGAAGGCCAATAATGAAAACTTGTCGTCGAATCCAAGGAACTTACCATTAAGGCATGCAATCTCTAAGGTACTGAAAGGGAGTTTCTATGTCATCTTCCCAGATAATGAGCTGAAGTCGACAAGAAATGACTTGTTGAAGGAGGGTCATAATGATTCCCTCATCATCAACATGAAACAAAGAATAAAGTGGAATAAACGAGTATGATACAGGACTGTGGCAAAAGATCAAACAATGTATAGGTAGTAAAATTCAGATAGGATTTCTCTTGAACATATTGATGACAAGACTCCTGAGTGTGGTAGCATTTGACTCAACATAGGACCAAGGTCATGACGATGAAGTGGAATATTCAAATGAGAGGCAAAATGGATCACCCAAACCCATAAAGACAAGTGACTTAGTAAGTATATCCCAAACCTGACATGAAAAATAGATGAGTGTCATGTTTAATAGTCACATGCTTCCTATACAAGAGATGTTTCACTTTCACTTTTTCCCCATTATTTCTAGTGAGTACCCCAATTATTTTTAATCACAATCTTGAAGGAGATATCATATGATTGTCATATAGTTCATTCTTTGAATAAATCCATCCTAGTAATTTTTACGAGTCCTAGGAAGGAGAAACTCAGTCTTGTCATGGTGACAAGTCTTTCGTCATTTAATTTTTACGATTCCAATGGAAGAGTAACTCGATGTCCTTTTCATATTTAGATATTTAAAAAGAGATGAAAAATAAAACTCCATCGGGTCCCTTTTCGTAATTTGTTTCTCAAACCCGAAAAGGTAGAAAAAAATATTCAAGAGAACCTCTTGACCATGTCGACAAAGGTGTTCCTTTTTCGTAAATAGTCAATCCCAACCCGAAAAAGGGGTTAATGTATATTGAGAAGATGTCAATTCATTTAATTTAATGTGTTCAAAAAGACAAGTACTCGATGATCTTTTCATCTTTCGAGAGTTAGAAAAGAGCTAAAATATGACTCCTCTTGGAAGAACGAGTGGCATAAAAGGATAATAACTGGTTCCAGTGATGATGGAACTGCTCCAAAAAAACTCCAAGAGGATTCCTTTTTCATTTATTTTTAATGAGTCTGGAAAAGAGATAAAAGAAAACTCATTGAATCAGTCAAGAATGATCAATGTTACCACCAAAAATATACTGTAACTACATAAAGACAACCACACATCACCGATAATGAGAAAAATAATAAAATATTGGTAAAATGTATTTAAAAACTTATAAATATACAAAAATAAAAAAAAAACATTTTACCATTTTTCTTTGGGTAATTTGGAGAGTGCATTTTACCCTATTTTCTATGATTCTCCAAGAAATTTGTGTTCCATATCCAAGACACCATTTCATGAACCATCAATTCTAGGTAAGAGCTCTTCCCTTTCTCTTGCTTTTCATACCATTTTTATGCCATTTCATCGAAGTTTTGATTGTTTAAGAGGAGGTTGTTCATTTTTATTATCAAGGGAGATCAATGTGATTCTGATCATCAAATGCATGTTGATCACCCCATAGCCCAAAATACCATTGTTCTACCAGCTTGAAAAGAATTCGAATAGTCACGCTGGGTGTAAAGCAAAAAATAAAATGATAAATACTCTATCTTAATCAGTTTTTCCAAAATTTTAATCCATTGAAATAATTCTAAATATTATTTATGGATTTTTGCAGGAGATTTCAATGAACATGGCCATCGAATGGAAAGAGAGAGGCCACAAGGAGAAAGACCACCAAGCTACTCAAAGCACAGCATGAAATAAAACTTTGAGGGACTATGGATTGCTTAAGTTCTTTCAGACCCTGGGACTCAGAGCTCAAAATGAGTTTCTAGAGTATCTCACAGGATTATGGGATGTCGGTCACGATATCTTCACTATTGGAGATGAATAACTTGAAATAGAGGTATTTGACATCTATTTCATCATTAGACTGTCCAGGAGAGGAAAGAGGATCCATCTCTCTAGAGCTCATATTGGAGGAGAGAGCACTTATACACAGGATCAAATAAAAACCATTTAGAACCTACCTTTGAGGACTATTCTACATACCATGGCCCATGTAGCTGGGGCTCAAGCATTACATGAGTAAATGAAATCTTAGTTCCAATATGGAGTGGATTGTCTCACTCTAACTGTATTTAATTGGTGCGAAGGATTGTTGGTTAACATGAAAAGACAGTTGACAAACTACAAAATAGGTCATTTGAAGAAGTTTGGGTATGGATCGATATTAGTCACATTATTATTGGAGCATTTATATGTTTCTTTACCAGTGGATAAAGGTGGACAATCTAGCTCTGAGAGATCCAAGGTTACTCAAATGGGCTCACATTATGCCTCGAGCTGGAGGAGGTCAACGGATGCATTTCCCCCCAGCGTTCTTTGGTTGGTTACACCAATAGTTTATCGTGGTAGATGACTAGACCTATGTGGGAAAAGAATTCAGAGGAGACCCGTATTGGCCTATACCACCTAGTGCACAATGGACTGATGTAGGTAAAAATTTGTTTTTTGGAAATTTCAAGTTTTATGAGTTTTTTGAAGTGTATTTGAGAGTTTACTTATCATAATTTTACAGATGTGGGACTAGAAATACCTCCCAGAATGTCTTTGATAGCTCGATGAGTAGCACGCAAAATAGAGGGAGAAGCTCTGTACGAGGAAGGAGCAGACCCTATAGTGGAAATTGAGCAAAACCTAGAAGCCCTTACTCAGGGAACCCCAGAGTATGCTACTACAGATAAGGTGCCACTGCGGTAACAAAGGCACACAGTGGGAGTATCCGTGAGACTTCGTCGATTGTTGGGCTGAGTGATTAGAGTTGTATCTACTATCATGAGCATCATGTGGGCAGATAGCCTATTCCTAGTCATATTATCTGCATTATTGTAGGCTTTTAAAGCCATGTGCCTCAGAACACTATTTTTTGAGATTTTGACAGACTCAATATATATCTATATATCTATATATATATATATATATATATATATTATATATATATATATATATATATATAATATATTATATATATATATATATATATATATATGTTTCTATTGTTTACTTATGTGTTCATATATCATGATGATGTGTTTTGTTTTTTACAAGTGACGCAAATGTCTATCTAAAACATAATTTGGCAATGCATCTGTTAACATATTAAAATTTCGTGGAATGTGTTGACATGTAATGTAATCACAATTTCTTTCCAGTAGTCGAACATGTAGATACATGCACAAAATTTGTGGATTTATTACTGAATAATGACAATTTAATTGTAGCACAAGGATTTGGGAATCTAATTTAACAACCAAATTTATGATTCCGAGAGCAACTGCTTCTAATAATAGTTTTATAGCTACATTGTAGATGGAAATATTATTAGTTGTTTGTCCTAGGAAAATACCTTGTAAATTGATCAACTCGTCATTAGGGGCGAAGAGTGCCCAAGTTGAGGAAGATAAGTTTTGTGTGTTACAACAAGCACCATAAACGAAACCAACGTAATGATTTGATGACATCTACGAGCCTAGTGGAACACAAGGTAAGTAGAGGAAACATGTCTGCAAAGAAAACAATCACATCAAAAAAATCAAAATGCACACTAATGAATTCACACAGTAATGTACATAAGTATCTACATGGATGATCATGTGTAAAATTGTTTCAGATGGAGCCCATTTTTGAACTTGGGTAATTGATAAACAAAGAATGAAACTAGAGTTTGACCATAGGCATGACATGTAAGCATTATCTCGACCACATAGTGGAATAACACACATAAGTGAAAATACCCCCATGTCCCCCCGGGGCAAGTGAGGTTTACGAGTCAGAGGATGAATACCCCATTGCAATAATGGGTGAACAGTAAAGTCTCGATGAGAATATCTCATAAAAGGATGCGAGAAAATCTTAATCTCGTGGCTAGAGAAAGATGCCCCTAGTTGAAAGATTTTGAAAACTTCAGGTTGGACTGAAAAGTCAATGGGCAAGGTAGCAGTGATATTTCCCATATTACCTTTAGACATAACTTCATGCACCAAAAAAGGTGTTTGAAGCGGATGCATGAAGTTATGAGAAACAAAAGTCTTAAGACATGAAGAAATCTCACTAAGACTTAGAAGAAATGAGGAACAATGATGAGCATCATTCCGGGGAGTTTCGGTAAGAGACATAACCTCAACAATACTCTCGTTGGTGGGGAATATCCCATTCAGAAGATCCATAGAATCCTAAGAACTAAGCCAATGAGATTGTGAATATGTGTCTAGGTTCATACTAAGAGTAATATGACTTTTTGAAGTAGTTGTTGAAGCCAAAATAACTTCTTGATAAGCTTTTCTAAAGGACTTAGTGGAATAGCATCACTAAAAGAATCAACCTGATCTGGAGTAGGGATGATCCATGGATCACGTGAGGTTGAGATCATGTTGAACAAGGTGACGTGTAGAGGCCGGAGAGAAAAAGTTCCCATTAAAGAAGAATCTTTGAAAAGACTTGCCCCCACACTCTCATAGGGAATATCGGTATTTCCCACATATGAGATATTTCCATTTAAAGAACCAGAAGAGAAAAAGGCCAATTGATCGATGGTGATGATTTTCCCTTCATGAGGAAAATAGAACACACAAAACAAAGAGGAAACCACACAAAAAATGACGTAAGTCCAACTTCATCCAAATAGAAGGTTGTAATTCAGATTTGCATCTACGACTTCTACTTCTAATTAGACAATTTTCCCTTCCACGGTGATGGGAAAACTTGTGAAAATACCATAACTAGCATTTGCATCAGATGTTGCAAAGGAAACGTCGTAAGGTATAAATTGAAGAAGGCAAGTACAACAAAAAAATACTTTCATGAAGAATAAAAATACTTATAATGAATTTATTATTAGATATTCATATATATTGCACTATATATTAGCCCCACTAATTTTTTCCCTTTATTAATGTAACCTTTCACCACTATGGTCACTATAATATCAAATACAATATGTGTCTTAACCAAAAACCATTATGAAAGTCAAAATACTTATATGTCCCATATCCCATATAAACCATAATATACTTTGATCACTCTTGGAGAATTGCAAACCCTTCCAAAATGCAACTTATAACCACTATTACCATTAAGAAAAAATGGCATTTATTACCCTTATAATCCTTAAGGGAATAACTCTATTATTAAGTAAACCATAGTGCAATATGATTTTTAACACAATGAATTCTAAAAATTATGACCCCTAGTACACTCTCATCATAAACACATTGTAACTCCTAAAATGTTACAAGACATAAACTTTAATACCTAACACATTAACTATAACATTAAAACTATAACCTATATGTACTTAAATTGTCCTAACATAGTGAAGGTAGAGAAGAATCAAGTGTGGCTCTTCAAATTCAATCCCACGAGAAGCGGATATAAAAAATGTTGATTATTATGTAGATGATATTTTCACTATTGACATTGACCCCAAAACCATTTTATGGGAGAAACCTATGGTAATGATGTTGATGGGTACTCATTATTCTCCCATTAAATGGTATTCTCCCATTAAATGGTATAATGGTGGCCTACATTTTATAAATAATTTAAGATCTTAATGTTTGTATGCTTCTGGCTCTTTTGAGGCCATGTTGGATTGAAAGTCTGAGTTCAGGATTTGGGTAATTGCTAAAGATGGTGTCAACTGGACTTGCTGAATCAGAGAGGTGAACAAGAGCATGGATGCCATTGACAGAGTTTGCTTACCCACATCCTTGAGAATGTTGTTTTTGTGTTGTGCATATATCAACTGAGAAATACCCAGGTTTTTGAAGGTGATCTAAAAGGGGTTGAAGTTGTGGGTTATTGAATCGGGTGTACATTGACTGACAGAGTATGAGTGTTTTATGCGATTGAAGGTGGGCTTGTAATTGAAAATGGAGAGGAAAGGGAATGACTTAAAAGAGCTAACGCAGCAAGAACTGAGTGGCATTTTAACTGGGGTGGAGAAAGACTCAGAACGCTCTTGATGGTTGCTTGCTGAGGCTTGAGCTTGAGTTGCCATGAGATACTGGAGATGGGTCTAATCACAAAACCGCTTAGATAGCCTAAAATTTCAATCTTTGCACATTTAAACCTACTCTCAACGATCAAACAACCACTAGTCTAGCCTAAATTACAACACAAAACAGCACCGACCTATCTACCGTTAGGAAACTAATTGGAAAATTCCGTATACGAGAACATTGACATGCTTTGACATGTGCCTTATGTGAACACATTTAGTGCTCAAACAGCAGAACCACCCCAATGTTACAGAAGTATCGATTCGAAACAAAACTTGCAGAAACCCATTACACAACATTAATGACAAGTATGGCAGTCACAGAACAAACCCTATGATACAGAGACCTGACATAAAAACCCAACCCCCTTATGCAGGGGACCATTACAGAATAGTTGAACCAAACAAAAGTGTCTATGTGACATCAGAAACCAAAACTATTTCGTGAAACGTGTCATTTTTAAAAACACTTATGGAAGAAACCATAACAATGAGATAGTAAAACCATATAGTGCATATTCAGATTGCAATTATAGAGATCAACAAAGAGCTCATCGAGAACAACAGAGATCCAAATCAAAAAGCAGACAAGTTTACAGAACATCAAATACCAAGCCCAAGGACAGTTACCAGCGTATAGCTCTACCATCAATAGGATTATTACATGGTCTTTGAAGAAATCCAAAGAAGCAAATAACAAAAATAAAATCCACCGAAACCCCTCAAAAACCCTAACAAAACCACTAATATAGCCTAAAATTCCGAACTTTGTACATTATGTGGATGGCCCAGACCTTGTAAGGATTCTCATTTTCCACTCTCACTTGTCTTCCAAAGCCTGTAACTCTTGTGAAATATTCACTGCTTGGGCTAAGTTGTGCACCACTACAGCCATGCGTAGCACATTCAGAAAATTGAAAATGATGCCAATTTTACAGCACTCGAGAAAGAAATATGCCGTCTAAAATGGAAGATGTCCTGACCCAGGATTTGAATGCTATCGAAAAGATGTTGTCCAATGGAATAAATCATCTTCAAGTTCAAGATAAATATATCCTGCGTCCTAGTGAACGCCCCCACCTGTCAAAGGTGTCTTACTCTGAGAGCATTCCAGTGGTGGATCTCCAGGACCTGGATGGCCCTAACAGAACAAGGGTAATTGAAGAAATCCGCCATGCGTGCGAGGAAGATGGCTTTTTCCAGGTACATCATACTTCGATCCCCCTTCTCTTGGAAGAACTTTTCTTTTAATATCTCTGGATTATCCTCTACGCACACCAAAAAGGCCCTATGTTACAAATTAAGCTTGCCATGGATATTCTAGAATATTTCTTATTAGTTGCTATTTATTAAACATAATTAATCCTCTCTTTCGATTCTAAAAATTAAAAGAAAGAGAGTAAAAAATAGTAGTAAAATTGTATAGTGTATATTGAAAACTTTAACATGGGGATGTCTTTTCAATTCATTTGTAGAGATCTACACGCACGCACTTAAATGTTCACTCTTCTTTTGCCCATCATCCGATATCCTATTTCTGGTGTGCGAATTGAAGCTTAGTTTTGCACAACAATAGGTAGGTGCCACTGCCAATTTTTACAGCACTAAAGAAAGAAATATGACGTCTACAATGGAAGATGTCTTGACCCAGGATGTGAATGTTGTCGAAAAGCTACTGTCCAATGGAATAAATCATCTTCAAGTTCAAGATAAATATATCCTGCCTCCTAGTGAACGCCCCCACCTATTTGAGGTGTCTTACTCTGAGAGCATTCTGGTGGTGGATCTCCAGGACCTGGATGGCCCTAACAAAACAAAGGTAGCTGAAGAAATCCGCCATGCATGCGAGGAAGATGACTTTTTCCAGGTACATCATACTTCGATCCCGCTTCTCTTGCCAGCGCTTTTCTTTAATATCTCTGTATTATCCTCTACGCACACCAAAAAGGCCCTATGTTACAAATTAAGCTTGCCATGGATATTCTAGAATATTTCTTTTCATTTTTCTATTCTTGAGATTTTTGAGGCTATTACTTTCAGAGATGTAGGATTATTTAATCTATATTTTTAATGTCAGTCTGACGTGTTAATAAGATCTAGTGACTGGTTCAAGTTTCATATCTGAGGGTATGAACTATTCTTTTTTATGGCCACATATGTTCTAGTTGATCTAAGTCAGTGCAGATAGTGAAACATGGCGTACCAGAAGGAACCATGAAAAGCATGATGGAAATTGCCAAAGAATTCTTCGAAATTTCCGTGGAAGACCAAGCATGCCAGATTCAATAGAGGGTAAATAAAAGAAGTCCAATCTCTCGAGGAACGATATTGCAACAAAAAGAAGTACTTATCTTGCATATGCTTTTATACAGAGAGATCGCAGGCAACTACGCTATGAAGGTGAGAGCTCTGATTTTAATGTTGTTGGCTGCCATTTCTGAAGCTATAGGGCTCGATTCGAGTTACTTGGATAGAATCTTCGAAAAACACACCCAACTCATGGATATAATGTACTATCCTCCATGTCCGAAACCGGATATTACTCTTGGCACACCACACCATTCAGATGTGCGTGGCATCACTGTTTTAATGCAAGGCGAGGTCAGTGGCCTGCAAGTACTCAGAAATCGAAAGTGAGTTGCTGTAGAACCCACACCCAATGCTTTTGTTGTTAATATGGGAGATCAACTGCAGGTATTTAACAAGAGCAAGAGCAGATCCAATACTTTATTTCCTCCTGAAAATTTGACAATGTTATTGTTAATGCTAATGCTAATGCTAATAATTTATCAAGTTGTGAGCAATGGGAATTTGAAAATGTTATTATTAATGCTAATAATTTGTCAGGTTGTGAGCAATGGTAGATTCAGAAGTGTGGAACATTGAGCAATAACGAATGCATCTGCTGCACGTATATCAATTTCTACGTTTTATGGCCCCTCGGAGGATGCCTTCATTTCCCCTGCAGCGTCCTTGGTTGATGAACAACATCCGGCTTAGTACAAAGGATATAAGTTTGGAGAATTCATGAGAATTTTCTAGAGCCAGGCATTGAAGAATAAGACAGTGTTGGACCATTTCAAAATCAAATATACAGAGAACAACGGTGAATGAAATTTGTTGTTGAATTTGATTTAAGGGAGCCATTCTCAACATTATCACTATCACTGGACCATCCAATAACCCTGTTGCCCTCTACAATGGAAGATTTCCTGACCCAGGATGTGAATGCTATCGAAAAGATGTTGTCCAATGGAATAAATCATCTTCAAGTTCAAGATAAATATATCCTGCCTCCTAGTGAACGCCCCCACCTGTCTAAGGTGTCTTACTCTGAGAGCATTCTGGTGGTGGATCTCTAGGACCTGGTGGCCCTAACAGAACAAGGGTAATTGAAGAAATCCGCCATGTGTGTGAGGAAGATGGCTTTTTCCAGGTACATCATACTTCGATCCCCCTTCTCTTGGCAGTGCTTTTCTTTTAATATCTCTGGATTATCCTCTATGCACACCAAAAAGGCCCTATGTTACAAATTAAGCTTTCCATGGATATTCTAGAATATTTCTTATTAGTTGCTATTTATTAAACATAATTCATCCTCTCTTTCGATTTTGAAAATTTAAAGAAAGAGAGTAAAAAATAGTAGTAAAACTGTATAGTGTATATTGAAAATTTTAACATGGGGATGTCTTTTCAATTCATTTGTAGAGATCTACATGCACACACTTAAATGTTCACTCTTCTTTTTCCCATCATCCGATATCCTATTTCTGGTGTGCGAATTGAAGCTTAGTTTTGCACAACAATAGGTAGGTGCCACTGCCAATTTTTACAGCACTCGAGAAAGAAATATGACGTCTACAATGGAAGATGTCTTGACCTAGGATGTGAATGTTGTCGAAAAGCTACTATCCAATGGAATAAATCATCTTCAAGTTCAAGATAAATATATCCTACCTCCCAGTGAACGCCCCCACCTATTTGAGGTGTCTTACTCTGAAAGCATTCCGGTGGTGGATCTCCAGGACCTGGATGGCCCTAACAGAACAAAGGTAGTTGAAGAAATCCGCCATGCGTGCGAGGAAGATGACTTTTTCCACGTACATCATACTTCGATCCCCCTTCTCTTTCCAGCGCTTTTCTTTTAATATCTCTGGATTATCCTCTACGCACACCAAAAAGGCCCTATGTTACAAATTAAGCTTGCCATGGATATTCTAGAATATTTCTTATCAGTTTTCTATTCTTGAAGTTTTTGAGGCTATTACTTTCAGAGATGTAGGATTATTTAATCTATATTTTTAATGTCAGTCTGACGTGTTAATAAGATCTAGTGACTGGTTCAAGTTTCATATCTGAGGGTATGAACTATTCTTTTTTATGGCCACATATGTTCTGGTTGATCTAAGTGAGTGCAGATAGTGAAACATGGCGTACCAGAAGGAACCATGAAAAGCATGATGGAAATTGCCAAAGAATTCTTCGAAATACCCGTGGAAGACCAAGCATTCCAGATTCAATAGAGGGTAAATAAAAGAAGTCCAATCTCTCGAGGAATGATATTGCAACAAAAAGAAGTACTTATCTTGCATATGCTTTTATACAGAGAGATCGTAGACAACTACGCTATGAAGGTTAGAGCTCTGATTTTAATGTTGTTGGCTGCCATTTCTGAAGCTCTAGGGCTCGATTTGAGTTACTTGGATAGAATCTTTGAAAAACACACCCAACTCATGGATATAATGTACTATCCTCCATGTCCGAAACTGGATATTACTCTTGGCACACCACACCATTCAGATGTGCGTGGCATCACTGTTTTAATGCAAGGCGAGGTCAGTGGCCTGCAAGTACTCAGAAATGGAAAGTGAGTTGCTGTAGAACCCACACCCAACGCTTTCATTGTTAATATGGGAGATCAACTGCAGGTATTTAACAAGAGCAAGAGCAGATCCATTACTTTATTTCCTCCTGAAAATTTGACAATGTTATTGTTAATGCAAATGCTAATGCTAATAATTTATCAGGTTGTGAGCAATGGGAATTTGAAAATGTTATTATTAATGCTAATAATTTGTCAGGTTGGGAGCAATGGTAGATTCAGAAGTGTGGAACATCGAGCAATAACGAATGCATCTGTTGCACGTATATCAATTTCTACGTTTTATGGCCCCTCGAAGGATGCCTTCATTGCCCCTGCAGCGTCCTTGGTTGATGAACAACATCCGGCTCAGTACAAAGGATATAAGTTTGGAGAATTCATGAGAATTTTCTGGAGCCAGGCATTAAAGAATAAGACAGTGTTGGACCATTTCAAAATCGAATATGTAGAGTGTTGGATACCTATACCAATAGGTTTCATATTTCATGATTGGATATCAAAGGTCCAAATATGCTCTGCTTTGGCAAATGCAAAGATCTCATATTTCCCTGAGAAGGCAATGTCTGTATCAGTTTTGTAAGAACTCAATTTTGGTGGCTGGTCCAACAGTCTAATCTGGATCATGCCATGTTTTCAATTTCCATGTTGTAGTGTAGAGAATGATATCTGTCCAAACTGTTTAATATTGGCAGATCAAGTAGCTAGGTAGAGAAACAAAGGTTCCCAACTGTTTAATCTGGGGCCTTGGAAGAAATAAGGGTT
>APFE030349170.1:0-13295 GCA_000404065.3 Pinus taeda | reverse complement strand
GGAGCGGCGGCTGAAGGATCTGGTCAAGAAGCATTCCGAGTTCATCAGCTATCCCATCTATTTGTGGACTGAGAAGACTACCGAAAAGGAGGTCAGCGACGACGAAGAGGAGGCAGAGGAGAAGAAGGAAGATGAAGATGAAGATGAAGATGAAGGGGATATTGAGGAAGTGAAAGGTGTGGTGGACTCTGACGATCTGCCCCTCAATATCTCCAGGGAAATCCTGCAGCAGAACAAGATTCTGAAGGTAATTAGGAAGACTTTGTTAAAGAATTGTATTGAAATGTTCAACGAGATCGCGGAGAACAAAGAGGAGTATGCCAAGTTCTATGAGGCGTTTTCGAAGAACTTGAAATTGGGGATACATGAAGACAGCCAGAACAAAGATGAGTATGCCAAGTTCCTGGAGAGACTGAAGAGGAAGGGTTATGCCGTCGATGAGTACGCAGTAGGTCAGCTCAAGGAGTATGACGGGAAGAAGCTTGTTTCTGCTACGAAAGAAGGGCTGAAGCTGGAGGAGACAGAGACAGAGGAGGAGAAGAAAAGGAGGGAAGAGAAGAAAACCTCATTTGAGAGCCTGTGCAAAGTGATGAAGGACATCTTGGGTGACAAGGTGGAGAAGGTAGTGGTTTCGGATCGCATAGTGGACTCCCCTTGCTGTCTCGGATCGCATAGTGGACTCCACTTGCTGTCGTCCTACATGTCCAGCCACAAAACGATGGAGATCAACCCTGAGAACGCCATCATGGAGGAGCTGAGAAAGAGAGCCGAGATGGACAATCATGACAAATGGGTGAAGGATCTCGTGATGCTCTTGTACGAGACCGCCTTTTTTGGGCTGATTTAGAATTCCTAATTGCTTCAGTTTAGAATTATTAGTTTTTGAAACACTAACTTGGTGAGGGATAATGAAAAATATAATGATGGTGTTAAAGAAATGAAAGGAAGGAATTGTTGGCCTTAGCCATACGACATGCTTACATCTTTTTAGAGAAGTTCAATGTTGATAGCGATTTTAACAAGTTTATTGATAGTTAGTTTAGAATTTCTTCCATTGACAATTATGGTAGAATTATGTACAAGTAGTGTGCTTTTAGTTTTAGGGGGTGACATTTTTTTTTATTTTTGTTGTATATGATGTTTAGTGTGTTTGGTGTGCGATATGTTGTGAACATCATTTTTTACTCTTGTATTTTCACATTGTTTATGCTCAAGTCATGATGTCAAGGTTGAAGATGTTTTTTTTATCATAGATTCTATAGTTTGCTATCACATTTTGATTAAATTGTATATTAAATATTTGTTTACTTTGTATTTATTTATGTTAAATCATCAACCAAGTTGGAGTCGCTAGAGATCCTTGGTATCAGTAGGATTGTTGTTGCAAGAGGCACTATAAATCCATGATGTAAATCACTACACACATGTTATGGATCAGTACAAGTCCTTGTCATAGATTGCTATAGGGTTATTGCTACAAATCAACTTTGTTAGCAAAAAACAGAGAAATAAATACATGATAAACACATCACAACAATAATACATGGACATGAATACCATATTTTACCTTAGAAACCCTTGTGAGAAAAGTAGCAGCAAATAAAAGATCCACTATTCTTCATGGTTTAAATGCATAAATTCCTTACTTAAATGTAGCCAAGCTGACCAACTTCTAGGCATAGCCAAGTGAGCCTTTTTCTCAACTCAAACCCATTACAATGGAGAATCCCTTCAATTTTAAAAGGTTTCCTCACATGAAATCCATGTTCTTTAATATCATAGGCCACCAAAATGATGTACCTAGACCTAACAAATTTGAATTTTTCATGGAGTCAAATTTACACTAACATTCCCCCCTTTAAATTTGAGAAGTGAAATATTCATGCCCGTTTCCCTTATCACTTAGGTCTATTTGAGATTTTATTGGTATGGGTATGGATGCCTAACTACATCTTATAGTTGTATGCCCAACTATATGTAATTTACAAAATTCATCTCCAAGTAATTTTTATTTTTTTTAATTGTTGTTTGGAAACCATTTTTTCATTCTTTCACATTTACACATTTTCTCACACTAGTTGTTCTCATCAAATTTCACTTTTGTTGTTGCATTTCACCTTGTTGGACCTCTATGTCCTCTCAATCTTCACATATGCAGTTCAAATCCCAATTAGGGATTATTTATGCTATCTTCAACCTCAACATACATGTGTTGGCAATTGCAACCATCACCTCCTTTCAGAAGCCACAATTTCTTAGCTTTGATAAACACACCACAAAAATAATACAATTGACATGAACACCATATTTTAGTTAGGAAATGCTTGTGGGAAAACTAACTACAAATAATAGATCTATAATGCCCCATGGCTTAAAAGCATCCATGCCAAGCCAACCAATTTTAGCCTAGCCAAGTGAACCCTTTGCTCAACTTAGGCCCATTACAATGGAGAACCCCCAAGATTTTAAAAAGCTTCATCAAATGTAATGCAGAACATCTAATAGCATGGGCCACTGAAACCATATTCCTTATGTTGGAAAAATACTTGTTATTGATGTCAAAGGGATCACGTACTCAAGAAGTCAATAACATGAGAGTGTAGAGGACTTCAAGCCCTTTTCATTGAGTATTTAATCACCTTCTAACTTCTATTCATTAATAACATATTGAATTTACAAGTTGGAAACCCATATTTTCGTCAACCCTACATGAGTACAAGTTGGTCTTCTGCATTTATGTAGGCCCTTAGTCTAGGGTGTTTAGTCGAGTACTCACCTTTAATTTGGTTAATGATGAGTTCAAAATCCCCATGTGTTGAAGTCCTTTTAGCTCCCAACCTCTTCAAATTTTTCAGTCTTAAAAGCAGTGTTTCATATTCAACTATATTATTGGTACATTGGAAGTTAAGCTTCTAAGAATGTCCCTTTGATATACTTGTTTGTGAGTTTGAGATCCAAACACCTACCCTTGCTCCTTCCTTGCTCACAACCCCATCAAAATCCATGTTCCAAAGGGATTCTCCCTCTTCATCTTGTTTCCTAGTATCTAATTTTATCTCCTCTCTCTTGGTCAATTCAGCTTCCAAGTGTGACACATCTTCATCTACACATTCATCATTATACAAAATAAAGGAGTCCATATTTGAATGCACATAATACATGGGGTAATTATTTAGTTTGTCTTGGCTGCTCACCATATATATCATTAATGTTTCCCTACATAACCTTTTATGCTAACCAAAAACAGGAATGGTAGAATAGGTCATGTCCATCTGCAACGTATCCTGTAAGTTTGTTCCCCATGATATTGATAGCAACATTCCATACTTGGGAGGTATGTCTGCCACTACAATATCCATTACCACACTCTTTGTTGGTATTTTGACTAGAGTAACACACAAATGTTTGATGAGACCTAAGCATCTCACTTTGCTCGAATCAAAAGAATATAAATCTTTGTAGGGTCTTGTTGTGTCTAATCCTAGCTTCTCCATGATGCCTCTAGGCATAAGATTGTGTGAAGCACCAGACTCAATGTTCACGAATGTTCAAACTAATATAGATAGGTGGCACACTACCATCTTGAGACTTCCTTCAACTTCAGGCCCAAACAATAACTCATGTTAGTCATCAGTTAAATTAATTGTGTCCATCCCATCCCCTATCTTCAGACCTTTTAGGACATGAAATCTAGATGCATTTCTGTTAATTAATTTAGTCATAGGAATAGAAATTTTTACCTTCAATAATTCATTTTCAATACTGAAATATGTATGAGGTTTATCTATTTATTTGATATTTACACCTTATTTTTTAGAAGTCTCCTTTTGAGAATCATCCTTTGGCTGGCTAGTAGAAGGGGTGTCACTCTGAATTTTCTTGGGAGGATTTTCAACAGCCTTTTTACTCCTCAAATTTTATTATCTGTGCACCTCCATGATAGAATTTTGGTATCCTTGTTAATAATCATACGACTCTAAATGGATGACCTCTGGTTATGATAGCAAGAACAAATCTTTCTCCTCTTTAGTTAAGAAAATGTTGTCATTTTCACTTTCCTTAAATAAGTTTATTTTATTTTCTTCAAGATCCTCTGGTACCTCAGCTTCTTCATTTGCATAGTTCTCTTGGAAATGAGGTCTAACTTGCTGCTGATCAATTTTGCCTCCTTGTTCTCTCTATTTAATTTAAGGTTGATTTTTCCTAAAATTAGGATTTATAATTCGAGGAACACCTTTATTTTCCCTTAGAGGATCCTTCTCAGTTAAACTTATCCTTTCCATCATTATTTCCATGGTTTTAACTAAGGTATCCAAGTTAGCACATGATGAAGAAGAAGTGGGTTCTTCTTTAATAGTGGCTCTCCTCTCAATCTTTAACCTAGCTCTGTTTGCCAACAAGTTTGCCTCCACACTGACTGCATTCCTCTGAATCTCTTCAAGGATAACAAGATTTCTCTCCCTCAATTGGTAAGACATGTCTGGATCAAAACCATCTGGAAATTTGATCAGAGTTAGTCATGGTGGGGGTTGTATTGCAGTGGGGATAGAATTGGAAATGTTATTGAATCTAGTGCAATAGTCTTGGATTGTTTCACTAGAGGCTCCCTTTATACTCTCATATTAAGCCAATATTTGGAGAGGAGTCTTCTTTACTTCCCATATTCGGAGGAATGTTTGGTGAAATTGTGTGAGATTTGGTATAGAGGCAACTCACAATGCCTTAAACCATTTCTTAACTTCTCCTGTGAGACTTTGGGAAAACAGTCTCATCTTCACATCATCATGATCAATTTCTTGCAAATATTAATAATCATTCATTTTGTCTATATGTTGTTGAGTAGTGATTGTCCGTGTGCCATCAAATTGAGGTATTTAGATATGATAATCTTGCGGCACGCCATTTAGTTTTCCAAGTAGGACTAGTGGGCATAACGAGTTTCCATGATAGGTAATTGGGAATGAGAAGATGATAAAACTACAATAGGTGTGGATATGGAGGGTATTAAAGGGGGAGGGATTGTACTTTGTTGAGTCGATGTAGTGGTGGTAGGGATAGCAAATGAAATGGGTACAGTGCTAAATCCGTAATAGATTATTTACAAATAGAACTATGTACAAAATTTAGGTGCAAAACACCCTTAATAACATCTATTTAATAGCTACACACTTGAAATAGTCTTTCAGCTCTGAAATAATTTTTTACCAAGGAAAAATTCAATTTATATGAGATTTGTGTGAAGTCCCCAGTACGGTCGCCAAAATGTTTTAACTCTGTAAACTCCCAAGGGTGTGAGACAATCCTAGAGGTAAGCAAAAAACCATTTTGGATGTTGGGATCTATCCCTTCCAACTTCAAAGAGGGCTCTCTTATATGATTTATAATTGTTGTCTTGAGATGTTAGGCCATTCAGTTTTGAGTTTGGTTTTTTCATAGGTTTGGTTGAAACTGTGAGGAAAATCGATTGGGAAATGGAGTCATAAGTCTTAGGTTGATCAAATACAAGAATGTCAGAATAGATGTAATAGGGAAAGGTAGGCAAGCTTTTATATCTTTAGAGCATTTATGGAATGAATGGGATGAAAAGATTTAGATTCAATTAAACATAGAGCACACTAGGATGAATTCTATATTTAATATCAGAGTGAAAACATAGATATTGTTTATAAGGCAGAGCACAGTGTATTTAAAAAAATTCGACCCTTAATCTTCTTTAAACAATGGAGACAGAAAGAACATATGGAAAACTGGAAAAATAATCATTTTACAAGAGAGGAAACTTCACGAATTGTGTGACATAGGAATCCTAGAACAAGCTTTGTAAATTAATGGAAATGATCACTTCATTACATGCACATACTTACATCAAATATTTTCTTTCTTCATACAAGTTCCAGCCTTTTGTACTTCAAAATATGAAATATTTATACAAATTTATCAAAATATATTGATTTAAAATATCAATATGTTTCTGCAAAATATCCTAAAAAATTGTTTACAAAAATGGTACGGAATATAGAAAAACTTAAACTACTGAATCTCTCTGGAAATAACTTTGAGGATTTTGGTGATGACTCAGCTTAAAAATTGTTGCTTTGCTGCTAGACATGAATACCTATTTACTCAAGAATTTGACATAATTTATCCCACTTGCTTTCATTTGTGGTGGAGAATTTGATTAACTTTCTATAGTTTTCATCCACCTCAGTATATTTCTAGAAAGTAGGCTTGACTATAAACAAATGTTTTATTTTTTCTTTGATAAGTAAGTCAAACTTCAAACCTTCCATGAAAACTTTATGTGTAATAGTTCCCTTTATGTTGGAAAATTTAGATTTATCTCTTGCTATGGAATAAAGCTTTTGCTGATAATCATCTAGCTGAACTAATTTATCTCCAATTCCCTTTAAACCTGGAAGCCCCTTTTGATGCAGTATGTTGTATTTCTTTTGGAATTTTTGAATGCTACACTCCAAATTATGACATTTATTCTTTAACAATAAGATTAGATTCCTTTCTATAAGAAATATTCTTACCTCAAGTATTCTCTCAGTTTTCTCTGTAATCTCATATTCTTCATGTTCTTCTTTTGTCTTTGAATTCAAGGTTCTTATTAAGGCGGTAGCTTCACTTGGCTTCTAACCCGTGTTTTCCTTTATCCCTTCAATGACCTCTTTTGATTTATGTACAAATTCCTCTTGCTCAAAAATAATTTCAATGGAAGGTCAAATTTCAGTCATAAATTCATTAATTTCTGCCCAAAAGTTCTCATTTTCCTGTGCAATTGTCTATGCCATGACAGAGTCATTCTCTAAACTTAAATTCTCTGATTTAATCTGTGAGCCTTTGGAAGCTCTAACACATACATATTATCAATTTTTAATTTCAGCTCTAGGAGGTTTTTAAGCTGAGCTTTCAACTTTTAAATTTCCTGCCCTTTAATAGACAAGTCTTGCATAAACAATGTAAACTTTGAAACAGGAACCCATATTGTTATTCGTTTTTTAGAGATAGCAAAAAAGTGACCCGATTTCGAAAAGGGGTTATGCAGAACACACATGTGTTTTTTAAATCTTAGTTTTTGGCACTATAAATTTTTGTATGTACATTGCGTTTTATAATGGTATTGTTTTTCATGCTGATTTAAAAATGTGGTAATTCTGCACAAGATCTTTTTTTTTAAAGTTTGTTTGTTTGTTTGTTTGTTTGTTTTTTTTTTCTTTTTTAACTTTATAATTTTCTAATGTATGAAATGTAAAAAATTATTTTGTGAACTTAATAATTTTTTAAGTGGTCTTCTTCTTCATATTTTCTTGTTTTTATTTTAATTTTTTTTTTTTTGTAGTGAGGTTTTTATTGTTTCGCATATTTAAAGAAGAAGGTTGATATTTTGAATTTTCAATATTCTACATATTTATACATTGTTAATTAATTTTTAAATCCACAAGAAATAATTGTTTCTAAAAAACAATATTTTCTAACAATTGACATAAAAATAGCCATTTTAAACATAAATATAATTAAAAAACTAAACGTTTTGATAATTTTTTGCTACAATTGACATGCGAAAATCACAATTTTTATACGAAAATTTTAACTAAAAATAGTTAAATAATAGTTTTTTTATGAATTTCATGTCAAAAAAAACTAATAATCATTTTTTTTTTCAAAAAATAATGGTTAACTTAAAAATTAATGCGAAAATCACATATTACAAATATTGAACACATAACAACCTTAATTGAGTGTATATTCTTCTCATGAAATATCAAAGTCAAAACATTGCAAGTATAACTAGTTAATAGTGACAAAAAATGAGCTTGATTTCCAAGCATAACTTAAATTTAATCAACAATGTCACGTAATCCAAACTCTTCGTCCTCTAGAGTTTCATCATTGTTTTCTTCCTCAATATTTTCTGCTTCTTTTTGCTCATTTTCGTCTTCTAATAGATCTTTCATGTCTACCAATCTCCCAATGTACGTCTTTCCAAACATCCCATGTAATAGTGGTTGAGGTTCCTTTGCTTTTTTTGTGACACGTGATTCACTAAAGTCCCCTTTCTTCAACCCAATTTCTTGCATTGCATTTGGAAGAAATTGAAGAGCATTGATTCTTTGATGAATAAAATTGCATTGTAATGGATCTTTTTCAATTGCAATGTAATTTCTTCCTTTTTGAAGACAACATGCTAGTGTTGTACTTAGTTATCAAGCACAAAATAAATAATGAAGTAAATTAGTATAATGACATATTAATTAAAAAAAAAAAAACTATTGAAATTCAATTCTATATAATAATACTTACCTGAGCCAGAAAATAAATCCAGAACCCAATCTCCTTCATTTGAACATATGTCTATAAGATAGTTAATCAATAATTGTGGCTTTTGATAAATGTTAACTATCTATCATTTTGCTTCTTTGTCTTCATATGTTAGTTTTCTCACAACAACATCATAACTCAGTATTTGGCTATGACTCTTTCCATCCACCCGATTAAAAATCATAGACATACAACTACCATCTTTTGCCCAACTATCAATATGAATGAACTCACAATCATTTATAAATACTTGATCGTCACTGTTAAGAAGATTTGACTTTTGCCTATAACATGAAATAGTAAAAGTTCAATCAACTTGTATATAAATGAATTTTTCAACATTAATCAAATATAAGTTTTAAACGTCTTACCATGTAAGCTGTGTCGTTGAATTTGTTTTCCCTTTGAAGCTTGACAATATCATTGCTAATTGTGTGACTGAATGAAATGTCACAAATCTCCATAATGGTGATGACATGATTCTACAAATCCCGCAACCAGTTTACTAAAATGTTGATAAGTATAAAGGTCACTATCATAGTCAATATTTGGAATATTGAAACCATGGGGATATCTGCAATAACTAGGGCATACTCCCTTTTAGGTATGAGTTTAGCAATGTCTTCACAGTCATCTTGTATTACTTGATATTGAACAGTGTCTAGCCCATTCCAAATGAAATGAGTAAGAGTTGGATCAAGTTCAACATTCTTAACACGTTGCTTCCTCAATCTTTCGATCTTTATTTTTTCAATAAAGGTTATGAAGCTCGTTGGCGCTCCATTATCGTCCTTCTTCATCTTTTATAAAATAAAAAAATATATGTGTAAGTTATAAATTAAAAATAGTACACAGATGAATAAAAACGAATATATTGATTTAAAATATCAATATGTTTCTACAAAATATCCTAAAATATTGTTTACAAAAATAGTACAGGAATATAGGAAAATTAAAACTACTGAATCTCTTTGGAACTGACTTCGAAGATTCTGGTGATGAATCGGCCTAAAAAAATTGTTGCTTTGTTGCTAAACATGAATACCTATTTACCCAAGAATTTGATATAATTTATCCCACCTGCCTTCATCTTGGGTGGAGAATTTGATTAATTGTCTATAGGTTTCATCCACATCAGTATATTTCTAGAAAGTAGGCTTCACTATAAACAGATGTTTTATTTTCTATTTGATAAGTATGTCGATCTTCAAACCTTCCATGAAATATTTAATTGTAATGGTTCCCTTTATGTTGGAAAATTTATATTTGTCTCTTGCTATGGAATATAGCTTCTACTGATAGTCATCTAGCTGAACTAATTTATCTCCAATTCCCTTTAAACCTGGAAGCCCCTTTTGGTGTAGTATGTTGGACTTCTTGTGGAATTTTTGAATGCTAGACTCCAAATTTGACATTTATTCTCTAACGGTAAGATTACATTATTTTTTGTAAGAAATATTCTTGCCTCAAGTATTGTCTCATTTCTACCTGTAATCTCATATTCTTCATGTTCTTCTTTTGTCTTTGAATTCAAGGTTCTTATTAAAGCAGTAGCTTCACCTGGCTTTTGACCCGCGTTTTCCTTTATCCTTTCGATGACCACTTTTGATTATGTGCAAATTCCTCCTGCTCGAAAATAATTTCAATGGAAGGTCAAATTTCAGTCATAGCATTATTAATTTATGCCAAAAAGTTCTCATTTTCTTGTGCAATTGTCTATGGAATGATAGATTCATTCTCTAAAACTTCAATTCTTTGTTTTAATTTGTCGGTCTTTTGAAGCTCTAACACATACATATTATCAATTTTTAATTTCAACTGAGCTTTCAACTTTTCAATCTCCTACCCTCTGATAGACAAGTCTTCCACGGCTTTGATTAATTCTCTTGATGTATATGTAGAGCGTGTCTCCACTGTAGTAGCTACTGAAGTAGAAGCCCTTGTTGTTGATGTACCTACAACTAAAACTATTGTGAGAGGTGTTAGGTTCCTATGCCAATAGGAGTCATAATTTTCAATGGCTAAGGTTAAGCCTTGTAATATGTACATACCTTTGCTTTCTGCAAATTTTTTCCATATTGAAAAATAAAAAAATGAAAAGAGTGTAAGTCCTGAAAGAAAAATTAAAGGACAAAAGGAATAAATAAAAAGGTCCAAAAAAGTGAAAAATATGAACACCAAAAAACAAAAAGAGACCATGAAAGTGTGCAAGTCTAAATGCCACTACTACTTTATACAAAATAATGATTGTGTGAAGCATGTGATTCATGACACAATCCAGGGTAATCAAACAATTTAATCTTGACTATGTCATGCTTTAAATTTAATGTTGATAGTTAGAGAATAAAATCTGACTAGACCCTCGGATCAATGACTTATGGATACCAAGTACTAAATTCCCCTCATAAAACTTCACCCCCCCTTCATTTCATTCATTTCCCTAATAAAACCCCTTTCCCTAAGGTTAAAACATTATTTGCCTAGGGAAAGTAATCACCTCCATGTAAATTGCCCTTTCATATAAAAGACCCACAAAAACACTTTAGCCTAAGTTATAATGCATATATGTGAAAAATAAACAAATCACAGAAAATACATCATGCTTAATGCTATTCATTTCCGATGTTTTTCATATTAACTTCTAACTATTATATATTAATTCCCATTAATAACCCGTTTCTCGTATATTAACTTCTTTCAATATACCTTCCAGATTTATACTTTAATTTATTCTTCATATATTGATCATTAATTTGTATGTCATTGCCATATAATAATGAACAAGAACAAGAAAAATAGGTAGGCACACCAAAGAACACCAGATATAAGGTGGAAACTCGATGTGGGTGAAAACCACCTGCTGCAATATGTCTTTATCTTCTTTCAATTAGAAACTTCTTTTTCAAGGATTTTGTACTGGTACAGTCCTTTACCAGTACACAGGTTGCAACCTGCAGAGAGCTACAACTCTCTATCGTTTTCCAGTCTCTCCTGGAAGGGAGCTACAACCCCCTTAGCTCTTTTACTTCTTTAAGGACCACGTTTCATTAATTTTTAGTCTGGATCCAAGAAGATCAAATAATCATCAAGTACATGCAAATCACCCAGTCTCCTTATACAATCAACCAATGAATCACCCAACTCTTCAGAATGCTGTAAATAGAAAAGTAATACCAGAAATATAAACCCAGAACTCTGCAAAAAAAGATAAAAGACAGGCAACAAATGTTTCAAGATAAGTCTACAACTTCACCAAGAGGGGCCTGCGAATATTCGTAGCTCTTCTGAGTCTAAACTGCACAGATCCGCACTGGTTGGTCTTCTGTTGTGCGTATCTCCGCACCACTCGTTCTTCTGTCCTGCGTACTTCTGCTCAGATCTGCATCTTCACTGTCTGACTGACAGCGTACCTCTGCACTGTGCCTTCTTCTGCACTGCGTACCTCGCACTGCGCCTTCTGCTTCGCTGCGTACCCCCGCACTATGCTTTTTGCTGCGTTGCATACCTCGCACTGCACCTTCTGCTGCACTGCGTACCCCTGCACTGCACTTTATCCCGCGCTGCGTACCCCCGCACTCAAACTATGGATCGCCTGTGAACTTCTGATTAGGGCCAAATTAACAGTCCTCCAATGTGCCACAGTCAGGCAGATCCACAGATCTGTTCATGCGCCCGAGAGATCATGACTTATCAATAGATTCACCTTAAGTTTTCTCCTTGATTTAGATCTAGCTTTTAAAACCAATCACCCAAAATTTCAGATCTTAAGATATTCAAATTTCAAAAAGATGTCTAGCCAGATGATCTCCTTCCCTTTTTATAGGCAAGCCTCTACTCAAACCATGGTCCAAAATGATAGGTATTCAATACTAGGAACCCAATACCTTGGATCAATACTTTTAGATGCAAAACCACGGACCAAAACCATAGGATCAAACATGTCGGGCAAAATACCATGGACCATTCAAGAAGATTCCCATGTGCACGCGCTTTTCTGCATTGGAGTGAGTGAACTGGGGTCCGCACCTTCTAAACGGAACACCTGCGTGTATGTCTGCACTTCTTGGTCAGTGCACCTGCGAGTCCACAACTTCTCTTAGTATCACCTACGGTTATCTCATTTTCAATGATTTTGAGAGCCTGAACTGAGATCTGCCACTTGAGTGGGTTGCCATCAAGTACAGCACCTGTGCCATAGTACCAAACCAGAATCATAATGCCAACAATCTCCCCCTTTGGACTTGATGGCAACCTCAAGACCCTCAACGTCATTCTCCCCCTTTGACATCAAGGGCAAAGGGTTATGCTCCCCCTGAGAACATGCTCCCCCTAACTATAGACCAAATCTGCAAAACAAAAACTCTTCAAGAAGAACCATAATCCATCATACACCATCAATGATCTTGACAAAAGAGATAGAGACATATTAGCAGCAATATTCAGATCAACATCCATGTTTTTCTTCTGTACTTTCTCCTTCAATATCTTCTACCATAATGCCAACAATGCATTATTAGAAGAATATATGCTGCCCCTGAACCTATGCCAATCGATCTTCGACCAATCCATAAACCAACAAATGTATGCATATACCCCATATGAAACTCGCGCACAACCAACAATCTCTGATGAGATTCAACAACAAGATGATGCATCAACTACCCCCAGATTTTTCCTAAGGTATTCAAAAGTCTCCCTGGGCAATGGTTTGGTGAGTATATCAGCAACTTGTTCCTTAGAAGGAACATACTCCAACTTGACCTTTTGTTCAAGAACTTGTTCCCGAAGAAAATGATATTTGATAGGTATATGCTTGGTCTTTGAATGCATGACTGGGTTCTTCAAAATGATGATTGCACTTGTATTATCACATAAGATGGAGATAGGTGGTGTACAAGTGATTTGAAAATCCTGCAAGGTCTGCATCATCCAAAGAAGTTGAGTGCAACAAGATGCAACAGCCACATATT
>APFE030349167.1:101916-129531 GCA_000404065.3 Pinus taeda | reverse complement strand
GCTCAGATCTGAATCAATCACTGGCTCAAATCTCTTCCGCTGCTTGCCTGCCTCCGTTGCTCAATACCTGCACAAGAACTGATGATAATACCAAGGCAACCACGTCTTTCCTTGGCTAAATCACGTGAGAACAAGCTACAATACGTGCAAACTCATTGGCATACTCAATCCCCTGATTTGTGCAAAATCTGGTGCACAACTATAGTCACAACTGATAGCAATCTGATTCTCTAACACCTTTCCCTATTGAACTGAACATGCACTGACATGCAACTGAGTTAACTGATGTATTCATTAGTTGTATTATGAGTTAATAACTTGTGAATTAATTAATAACTAATTCACCCAACTCATCTCTAGTCTATTCGCCAGTTAGACTACATACAACCAGTTTAACAAAGCTAAACTGAACACAACTCCATCAACTACACCTCCAGTCCACTAAACTCAACTCACTTGAGTTCTAACTGAAGTCCTGCATGCAAATATTAGTCATCCCATAGGTAACCACGCATTTCCTTTTGGGATCTGCATGTACCACATCCGTAGCTCATCCTGAAGTGCTCCAAGAGAATAAGACAAAGTTTATAGTCTAAATATTATTATGAGCTAATAATATTTGACTGTTCTATATTTAGACTAAGCAGTCACTTCGTTGTGGTCTAAAAATAGAAGTCCATCTATTTTTTTCCAACTTGATCAATCATCCATAAACAAAAACCTACAATCCATAGACATGATCCATATGTCTAAAAATAGACATAGTCTAAAAATAGACTTGCGCCAAAAATAGCCTGCGGGCCCACTTAGTGAAGGCGACTCTTTTCACTAAGCTCCATCATCTTGTTGCAATCTCAACAAGATAAGTTTAGGTTGGTCATCTTCCACATTTAACATATCAGACAGAGGATCTATATTCAAAATATTTTCCACTTGACCTTTATAGTTGCTATTTTTCATTAATTCAGTCAAAGGTATTGACACTTTTAACTTAGCGATTTCATTTTCTATGCTAAAGGTTGTAGTTTTCTCTACCTCTTTGATTGGAGCATCGTTCTTTTCAGTTTTCTCCTTTATTGCACTTGGCTGATTTGACCTTTCATTTGCTAATTGTACTTTGCTGGAAGTAGGATCTGCTAGCTCCTTTCCCTTTTTCTGCACATTTGGAGAATCATTATTTGGCAGTGTTGCTTCCTTCCACTTGTAAATTGGATTGATCGGTACATCCCTATTCCTGAGTGAGTATTACCTTTGCTGCACTGTCAATGGATTCATGTATCACCTCTGATATTCATCTGATTCCTCTTCTAGCACTGTTTCATTTGCCAATATAAAATCTTCATCTTTTTGTACAGTTTGACTTTTTGAATACTCTTCATCTTCGATGATATAAATTGGCAAACCATCTGGTGTAAAAAAGTGATTCTCCTCTCCTATTGGAGTCTCATCATCCTTTGATTCAATGCCATGGACATAGTTCTGCTGTAATGGTGTTTTGACTTGCTGTTGAGCTGATGGATTAAGCTCTTTTCTCCCACTGCTTGATTCTAAACTGTGGTTGCTACTGACCATGAAAATTTGGATTTCTGACTTGTGTCTTGGGCTTATCTACAATGGTGAATCTATTGAACATCTTCTCAATCTTACGGAGCAAATGATCTGAGGAAGAAGCTTCTTCCTTTATAGTCACCTTCTTCTCAGTTTTTGTCCTAGCTCTCGTAGCTAGTAGATTTTCTTCAACATTTACTGTAATTTCCTACATGTCCTCCAATGTAGCCAGGTTTCTTTCTCTCAATTGATATGCCATTTTGGGATCAAAGACATTGGGAAATTTGATCAAATCCAGCCCCATAGGTGGCTTGATATCAGCTGGAATGACATTATAAACAATATTGAATCTAACACAATAGTCTTGGACAGTTTCACCAACATTCCTCTTTATGTTTTCATATTCAGAAATGATTTGGAGTGGATTTTTCTTTACCTTCCAACGATCTAGAAATTGTCTATGAAGAGCTGCCAATGAATTGATAGTTCCAGTAGGCAATTCTCTGAACCACTTTCGCACTTCGCCTCCAAAAGTTTGCACAAATAATCTCATAGTCACATTCTTTGCATCTATCTCATGGAGATCAAAGAAATCACTCATCTTATCAACATGTTGCTGTGCTGTGACACCTTGGGAAGCATCAAACAATGGGATTTTACTTTGGTAATTAGTTGGCAGAACATCCAAGTTCTCTCGCAAAACAAGAGGTGCATATCTGATAGCCATTGCTCGAGGTGGATTTACAACTAGCCTTGGGGATGTAGAAGGAGTAGGAACAACAATAGCAGTCGATGTGATAGGTGTATGAGGTGTTGAAGGGGATGAAGAAATATTTGATGTTTGAGGAGTTGAAGGGGTTGATGGGGGAGAAGAGACTGCAGATCTTTGATTAGATATGGTGGGCTGCATGGGAATGGTGGGAATAAAAGGAGGCTCAAAAGGAATTTCTGAACCAGACACCACATCAGATGAACCAAGAGTAGATGCAAATTCTAAGAATTCAGGAATATTGGTAGCCACAATTGAATTTTGAAGATTCAAAATATATGCATCAATTAATCTATTTGCTCCTTCAGTTTCAAGATATTTCCCAAATTCCAGATTTAGAACAGTAGCACCAACTGCACTTTCAAACTTAGTTTCAAACAACGATAGATCAAAATGTTCACCAAATGGAAGATATTCAAGATATTAAAAAAAAATCAGGCATGAATGAGATCTAAACATAGGAATCACAGAACTTTCTTGATGGAGAATTCTTGGAATGATATTTGGGTTTTCATATACAGGAGGAGGATTAGGATCAAGATTGGCTCTGGTGTATCTTCTTGAAGCCAGTGTGTTGAATTATTCCCAAAAATCAAATGGACATTACAATCTTGTCAGCTTGCTAAATTCTAAACTCATCATCCAAAAGTATAGAATTATGTAATGTACTGGGGAAATTTTCAAATCAGATGTTCAATTTATAAAACTAAACCAGAGATTGGTTGAAGTAGCATTCATCTACTTATGCACTTGCAAAGTAAGAGCAGTTTGAAGGCTACCTGGCTAACTTCAGGCTCTGTCTGTAGTTTATAAAGCAAAGAACACTAACAAACAAATAAAATTCTCATTCCCTAGTGGATTTGCCACTATGTTAGGGCCTAAATCTACCTCAGGCTGAGAAAGGGAGGTCTAGGGTAACATCAAACCATGCTTAACCTGGTAGCTAGCCATACCATGTCAGGAGAGGGCTCTCTCCTTGTCAATCTCAAAGAAAATTTATCAAGGAAGGCTTGAAATGACTAATATAAAAAATAATTTTAGGCTAGGTATGCTTGCTCAGAAGAATCTGATTGAATTCAATGGTTGGGTTGCTGGGTCAGATGGGGAAGGCAGCTTTGGGTCTGGGAAATGAACCTAGATTTGTAGAGGTTTCTGTGGGGCAAGGTAAGCAAGTGATTTAGAACTTTGAAATGAATGTGATGGTAAGTCTAAAGACTGGTGAGATACTGGAGAGGGAATGCAAGTGTCATGAGTCCTCTTCAAATAGTAGAAAACATGTAGAACTAAATAAACCCCAAGGTAGAGCATTGAAAAACCAATGAATTCCACCTTTTAAACTTGATTCATTTAGTTATACAGAAAGAGAGAGATAATGGAACAAATAAACATAAATCAACTGAAATTACAGAGAAAAACACAATCCTAATTTACATTACCACAATAATCCCACAAAATGCTGCAAAACCCTGGTTTATTTCCTTGCCAAACTGTAGAAGTGATGTACAATAGAGCTCAATGCATCCACAAGAGTCCAACCTTGAAAAATTACTAAGAAAGTACAAGATATAGGCATCAAACCACCTATGCTAGCCATCAGGGGTAGAATCCATGAGCCTAGGAGTTGTTTCAACAATATCTAAACTAGGAACTAAAAAATAGGCAGTGGAACAGCGTGCCTCTAAAACTATGGAAACTGATTCATTCAGTTCAAAACCACATAAAATTGATGTATCTACCTCCTTAAGTAATTTTTCATCATTTTTACATCATAGTACATTAATTTACATCATATTACATCATGAATTTGACCATGAGAGAAGAAAAAGTCCAAATGGTAGAAAACTAGGTGAAAATCTGAGTTTTGGAGCAAAATTGGCAAAATTTTGCCTGATGCACAGCGCCATTTGTCTGATGCGTGGTGCCTATTCCCAGCTGAATTTGGAGGCCTTCCCCTTTACCAAATTTGCTCCAATATGGCTTGTTGGAAATGTCCATCTGTCTACTTTCTAGGACAAGTGGAATTTTTTGAATTTGGTATCCACTTGCCCCTAACAAAAATAGTTCTCCCAACACTGCTTCCTGTGGGTCCAAATAGTGGTAGAAAGGGCATTTTTGAGGTATTTTTTGCCCTTTAGGTGACCCATATCTCCAAAATTCATGAAAGTTTCTGGGTTTTCATATTTTTTCATGAGGAATCCAAAAATGTAGGCCATTCCTCAAAATTCCTCACCAACTCAATGCGCAGCGCCACATCAGAGGAAAATTCTTGTGTATTGCAATTAAAAATTTGAAAATGACAAAAAGTTCACCAAACTTCTTCAAAATTGGCATGAGGCAAGCTAATCAACTACTTTGCTGAGCCAAGGAAGCTTCAGCCAAGATTCTAAGTTTGTCTTTCTCCTTTTTGGCCTTTAAGGCTCTCCCTAGCTTGGCTTTTAGGCTTCTTATTCTCGCCTTACAAATTTTGTTCCAGGCCAAATAGTGATAGGCTATGTGTCACAACATTTTCTTCTCCTTATTAGCCTTGTCAAGAAGCTTCTCAAGGTAGACATTCACTCTTTCCAACCATGATTCTCGGCCAGCCTCTATTTCTTGCTCTAATGAAGTCATCTTGATTTTCCTTCGTTTTGCCATTTGCCGGTTTTCCCTGATGGTTTGCAGCTCCATGATTGTTTGTTTATCCTCCAATTGCTTATTATGTTGCTCAAGGTAATTAATGACCCATTTAGCCCTCTCAAGGTCAAGTGATAAGCTTTGGATATCAACTTCTTTCTCCTTGATGATCTCATCCTTGAGCTTTGAGCTTTGGGAGCCCAAATTAGTGTCCTCTTCCTCAATCAAAATGAAATCCCTATCTTGGCCTTCAGAAGGCCCTTCATCATGCAATGGCTGTATTCCGTTTTCCTGTACCTGCTCTGCTAAAGAAGAAGGCAAAGCCCCTTTCACCCTAGGTGAAGATAACATTTGCCTATTGTCTGGTGAAGAGAACGAGACCCCTTCCACCGCTGGTGGAGATAATACTCATTTTGTAGCAGAAAATAGTCTTGTTGTCCCCTTTTCATGAGTGATAGACATAGGAATGTGAGCCTCTTCAGTTTTTCTTTCATGCTCTCTTTGTTGCCCTGAAGGTCCAGCTTTTTCTTGAGGTTCTGCAAACATTTGAAGCCCCTTGAAAATCTCATGGGCAATGAAGGTTTCCCATGGCACTCCCAACTAGTTCAGTTGATGCATAACAACAATTTTGATGACAACAAAGTGATAAATGCTATTGAGTTGCTATGGGTATGGTTTCCTCTTTGCAATTACAGTCATCCTCTCTATGTTTTTGCGAATTAAATATGGTATGCTCATCATTCTAACCCTAGTAAAATGCATAAGCAACCTGATATGATAAGCATAAAGTCTTGAGAACCTTCCCTCACATGTGAAGTATTTACTGACGAGTTTCGTTAATGGCACATAACAGTCCTCCAAAAACTTGAAAGGAAACACCCTGCCCAATTGGCTATGATATCTAGCTTTAATGTAGGGTTCATAGTTCTGTTTGCTGATATTTTGTCTCATATTCTATCTTTCCCCCACATCAGGCATCCTAGTTGCTTTTGCAATAATGGCTGATGAAAGAGTGAAGTTGATGTCAGCAAGCTGTACCATGTTGTCCTCCATGTTAATGACAAATTGTCTAGCCAATTCATGATGATACTTAACCCTCTCAACAAGCTCACAAAACTCAAAGCAAGATTTCTATTTGAAACAAGTGGTGGAAAGAGGGCAGACAAGAAGTTCAGCAATGCTAATAAGCTCCTCTTTGATGATCTTCCCACCTTTGTAAGGTCTCCTAGGTTGTACATTTATGTCTCCTGAACTGTCACTTTGTGTTTCCTCCTCATAGCTTGAGTCACTGTTTCTTGCCATAATGCTTGTCTTAGGAAAATGATGAGATGAAGGTATGATGAAAAACGGTGATGGAAGAGGACAATAGTGATGATTATGAAGAGATTTTACTCTTGGGAGATGAAATAGGGGAGTGAAGGGAATGATTTTGGGAAATTAGAGTTTAGTGAGGGGTTTAGGGTTTGGTGAGGGAAATATTTGATTTAGGGGAGTGGGGTATGGGAAAATGAGATGAATGAAGTGTATTAGGGTAAATAAAGAGTGAAAATGGGTTTAATGAAGTTTTTGTGAAGGTAGGATGAAATTTTCACAATAGGATGACAAACATTGAAAAAAACTAGGGTTTCATTTTTCTCATGCAAGATCTATGGAAAACATCACGTGACTTCAAATTCAAAATTAGGAGGATGAGTACTTACTTGTAGAGGGAAAATGTAGCAGTTTTTAGGTTTGTTGAGAAATTTGTCATGATTTGGGATGATTTGGAGCAAACTGGACTAATGTGAAGCACACTGGGCCCAATGCACAGCACCCTCCTGATGCGCAGTGCCAGTTCAATTTTACACTGCAGTTTTGCCTCTGATGTGGAGTGTCTACCTGATGCATAGCGCACTGCCTCTGATGTGCAGCTCCAGGCCAAGTTGCCTTGAAAACATGGTTTTTTTCCTCTTTGACTCCCACATCGCAATTTTGGTGCTCCAAGAGGAAATTTGCACAATGAAATGACCAAGAGGACCTTTTTCACTTTAAATATGAATGACTTTAATTTTTCACTCATCTCAAACCCACTTTTCTAATGTTAAAGTCACTTTTGGTTGTGAACTCCATTTTTCCATTGAAATTGACTTTTCTTAATAATTTGACCAATTGATGCATTGATGCTTGTGTTTTTGCTTGCAGTGGCTGGAGTTGGCAAGGTGACCAAGGGCAACAACTTTGAACTTATTACATATAGGAAAATTAAAATTACATGAAATTTTTATACATAGAAAATAAAAAACTCTGTTTTTCCTCAAAACAGGGTTTTGAGAAACAAATCACTTATTGAGGGTATCATCATTGAAATTTTGATCTTGATACCTTATTAGACCTCCTCATATGCCTGCTGACAATTATTGAGCTTTTACATGACTATGGTAGCAAACCCTAGACCTAGTGAGACCTAAAATCCTAAAAATGGCTTTTGCAAATGTAATGACAAACTATGCTTGTAAATGACCTAAACTTGTGAAAATAGGCCAGCAGGTAAAGAACATGAGGGAAATTTGATAATGAACCACTACCATCAGATGATCCATGACCTAATGGAATGTAGATGATCAGATGGGACACATAAAATGCATGCAAAAAGAGAATTTTGACCACTGATGGAGGGATGAAGATACTGACACTAACAGGTGGTAAGGTTCAGTGAGAGGCTAACAAAAGAGGCTTGCTGAGGGAGTGCCATGTTTAAGGGGCCCACTATTGCCAAAAAATATTTACGAATACAAATATTGAGTCAATGTGTTGTCCAATTTTTTCCCATTTGATTAAGTTCAATGAGTCTAGATAGGTAAACTCGTTGGTCTTTTCATATTTAGAGAGTCTGAAAATATCATAAAGAGAAAATCTAGGGGGTACCTTTGTCATGGTTGATGACTTGGTGTGACAAAGGTTTAATAGTATA
This sequence comes from Pinus taeda, assembly GCA_000404065.3. Lineage (NCBI taxonomy): Eukaryota > Viridiplantae > Streptophyta > Pinopsida > Pinales > Pinaceae > Pinus > Pinus taeda. Next base: position 121,651 of record APFE030349167.1, on the reverse strand, counting down.
ACTGACACAATTCCTTTTCCCTAATTTAGTTTACCGAGTCTAGATAAAATGATAAACCTATGCTCAGTAGACATCTGACTCATTTTGTTATGAGTATGAGGAGATAAAGTAAACTTGATATTATTCATGAAATTTTAATGATTCAAGGGAAGAGAAACTCAATAGATTTTCATAAGATTTTAATGAGTCAGATGAAGAAAAATTGATATGTATTTTTGCAGTTTAGGGAGGGAGAAAAAAGAGATAAAAGAACTTCTCAGGTCTTCCTCATAGGAGTTTTACGAGTCCGAAGAAGGAAAACCAGGGATTTTTTTAGTTCAAGAGCAAGAAAAGGTCTAAAAAAAGAAAGTTCTCATATCTTCTTCGTAGGAGTTTTACTAGCCTGAAGAAGGTAACTCAGAGATTTTTCAGTTTAAGAGTGAGAAAAAAGTCCCAAAAAAGAACATGCTCATATATTCTTTGTAGTTTTTTAACGAGCCTGAAGAAGTAACTCAAGGTTTTTTCAATTTTATGAGTGAGAAAAAGTCCCTAAAAAGTAGGTTCGAATCTTGTTCATGTAAGTTTATTGAGCCCAAAGAAGGAGGCTTGAGGTTTTACAGATTAATGAGTAAGTAAAATACCATAAAAATAATTCTTGGTCTTCTTCGTGGTAGTTTAACGTGCCCAAATAAGGAGACTCAAGGTTTTTTGGGATTAATGAGAAAGAAATATACCATAAAAAGAATGCTCAGTCTTCTTTGTGGTAGTTTAATGAACCCAAAGAAGGAGACTCGAGGTTTTTTGGTTTAATAAGCAAGAAAAATACCATAAAAAGAATGCTCGAAGCTTCTTGATCTCATGCTCAAAAGTGGAAGGATCTATGCCAAGAATTTCCACATAAGACCAAGGAAAAACATTGTGGAAGTCCTTAAAAGGGTACGTGAAGCTCGCAATTTCCTCAAGATTGAAGTTAGCTCCAATATGAATGTTTTCCATGACACCTACTTTGACTGAGATATCAATAAGCATAGTTTTGGAAATATTTCCCAAGTTCCCTTTTGAATCCATAGTTTGGACAGTTGTATAAATCTAGGGAACAATCTTAGGTGGTTCAAAAGGAAGGATTTTTATAGTTGTCACATCCAAATAAGATATCGAAGTGTGATGGTGAGAAGTTTCCCAAGGTCACTCTTGTAAAGACATGATGTCATGAATAACTTCATATGTAGGTAGGAATTCATTGAGGATATCATTATAAGGAGTCGTCACAGGAGAGGAGGTGGCACCGTTGGTTTTAACCAAAGCAACAAAAGAATCGAATACAGATTCAATGTCTTGATAAGCCAATTCGGCTGGTGAAAGTGACATTTGTTCTCCATAGGAGCTAATGTCCAAAGGGGACGAGAGGATCCAGGGAGAAATTGGGTCATGAGGAATGGTGGAGACTATAGAAACAGTTTTTGAAACCTTGGGCGGTGGGAGAGGAAAGAAACCCAAAAGAGAATAAATCTTCAAAATACTAGTAAAACACTAACATAAGAGTAAGGTATGCCACCCATTAAGGGCACGGTGCCGCTAGGTAACATAGAGTAATATGGGGTACAAAAGGACAACTATTTCACTCTGACTATTTTCCCATCAAATGGAAAGAGGATGAGTCGAAAGGCCGAAGAAACAATGGCAGTCATGGCATAAGTCCAACTATAGCCCAAAAGTAGATTATATTCAAGATGAAAATGTACAACTTCAATGTCTGCCATTACCATTTTCCCACACAAAGTGATCGGGTGGCTGGCAAGGTATCCTTTGAGGATGAATATGTGGCTATCAAATGCGTTAAGGGAATTCAATGGTGGTGGAAGGGTTAGAGAACCCAGGGTGAGCCAACCGGAATTAGACATGACGTAGGTCGAAGTGCCTTCGTTAATGACCGTTCTATGGATAGATTTGCCTTTTGAAATAACCTGCACTTGGAATGCAAGTTGGTGGGAATGGTGAGACTTAAATTTCTCCATGTCGAATGTTTCTAGCATGCAATCCTGAGGGTCAACTTCATCAATTTCCAAAACAAAATCTTTTTGTTGTGCTGGAAAGGTTTGTAATTCTTCGAGTAAAGACATGGCTGATGGTGCTTGTGCCATATCTTCTACAATACTGTAGTTTTGGGCAACACATGTAGAGGTATTGTGTTTCATGTGATGGAGTGCCTCTTTAGGGGGGTGGATCACAATATCAGCAACATGTGTTTTGATATGAAGATCATTAGGTGACAATGGATTTGAAATCGAGGCAGTTTCTGAACCATTAGCGATTAGAGTTACATAAGTTTTGTCTCGCATTTGAAGATCAAGCATTTCAAAGGTGTAAATAGTTGATGATCCTTCACGAGAGGAAGGATGGTTTGAACTATCGTTGCTCCCTTACAGGGTTTGCAGTGGCTTTGAAATAAGATGTTTCTGCTAGTAAGGAGGGAAATGATTGTTTAAGACCACAAGGGTTTGACTAGTTTCCTTTACAGCAAGAAGATCTGTGCATTCTTGAAGATGAGGAAATTTCTGTGTCATTTGGTCCTCCACACGAATTTTGCAAGGGAACTTGAAATATTTTTCCTTTCCACCATCAGATTTGGTAGCAGATTTTTGTTTGGGGTTGTGTTGCGTAGCAGGCTACTCTTTAGAAGGAGAGGTATTTTTCTTGTCATTCTTGTTCTTGCCGCTAGGTTTGTGTGTAGACTGCACAAAGTTTATCACAATGGTTGGAAGAGAATTTGATTGGGTAGAAGTAGCAGTATTGACTGACAAATGGGAAATGTGCCTGCTAAGTTGTTTTATAGTATCCCCAAAGGTAGCGCCAACAAGATCGTCAGAGTGCACATTGGGTTGCTGAGTAGCGAGAGCATTGGAAGTTCGAGGGGCATGGGGGATTATATTGTATATCATTCCATAGTGAGAGTAAATTAGATCTAAATGTTGGGCACGATGAATGAATTGGTCTTTCGTGACATCACCACCTAAGGCAATGTCCTTGGAAATTTGAGGGAGAAGTGATTTACAGAACCAAACTGCTAACATGTAATCTAGAATGGGGGCTTTGAAAAGCCTTTGCCTATATCTCCATTCATGGATGTGGGTGGAGGTGTGTTGGCACAAGGTAGTAAGGAGTTCCATTCCAGTTTCATAACGCATAGGAAGTTGAAAGTGTTTCAAAAATTCCATTGCTAGGGCACCAGAGGTATTGACTGATGCATGTGGTAACTCAATGCACCACTTGGCAGTATTTCCAGTAAGGATGTAGGAGAAGAGCCTGAGTCAGATACTGTCATCTACCATGGAGTTTGATATGCACCATAGATGATAGGTGGTGACATGTGTACCTAGATCATCCCCTTGTTTCCCTTCAAACTTCGGTATCTTGTGGGATTGGGGGCCAATGCAAGTTATGATAGACAGGGTCATTAGTCAGTTTATATAGAATGAGGATATCAAGAGTTTCCAAAAAAGGCAAAGTTTTTGGTTCCCCTGAGTCTGACCAGGGTGATGAAGAATGAATTGAAGGAACCTAGGGTCCTCCTATCACATCGTTTCGAACATGATACATAGGATTAATTGGAGAATAGCCTCCTTGCTATGGTAGAACAATGATATACGGTGGCATTCCATAAGGGATACTAGGCTTGGGGAAAAAGACTGGTTGCCTCAAGGATAAAAAGTGCCCCCTTGACTCAATTGAGGTTAAGAAGGGGGTGCCCAAATAGATGGACCAAGACTAGGTTTAGGGATTATGCTAGCCATATAGCTTTCCATAGCTACATGAATGACACTAGAATAGTGTCCACTTGGAGGAGTTAAGTCGATCAATGATGATCCATGTAGTCCTATAGGTAGAGGGGGGACAATGATGCCCCTGATCGATATGTTCATGTTGGGAACATTACTCCCAAGCATCTGATCTTGGGGGTTTGAACTTAGCAAAGGGTTCCAACCAAAATGGTTATTGAAGGTAGCTGTGCTAACTGCGCTACTAGGAGAAATAGCCAGAGGCATAGGAACAGACATAAAAGGGGAAGAAACTAAGATGTACTGGGTTCCAATCATAGGAGGTGTAACTAAGTTTCTTAGACTACATATAGTTTGGATAACAAGGTAACCAATCAGTTGTGTGTTATTGATTATAGGTGAGGGAAGTGATGGTGGACCAAAGTTGTCCACAAAATACCACAACCCATTAGTTTATGAAGGGACCTTGGATGTAGGTACTGTCGAAGACACGATAGGTATAGGTGCTACCTGAATCAACATTAGTCCAAGAGGAATGGAGAGGGGAGGATTATAAGGAGGTACAACTCCTTCGTTAAATAAGTCCTTAGGAAGTACAGTGTCTTGGGAAGTATTTTGTAATTCAATTTTAGACACTGGACACTGATTTCTCAAAGAGTGAGAATCTAGATCACCAAGGCTTGGCTATTCCTTTAGGGTCAATGAAGGAAGACCTTGTTATCACTTAGATTGACAACAAGGGCCATATGTAGCCATGGTGACCGATATAGTTTATCAAAAATTTTTAAAGTGATTTTCATTATAATCTTAGAGATAACAATCCAACACCTAAAAATAAAAAAATATTATAAAAGTCAATCAACAAGCATTCAGGGGATATGACTCTGTCTGATAACCACCATTCGCTAGAGATGAAACCCAATATCACAATAGATAAAAGAGAGAGATGACCAAATGTATAGTTACAATTACTCTTGAGCTTCACCTGAACCTAAGATTAAGGGGCCAAGTACTCTCATGAAGACGAGCTCCCCCCCAAAAAACGAAGACGAAGTAGGGTCGTCTCTTTAGGTACTAGGGAAGCCCATCCCATTCACATTATGTTTGTCCCTAAAAACTATTAGCCACTATGGTTCCCTCAAATCATAGACACCACCAGGGGGGACATGGCCGTAGACAATACGGTGTGTGGGCAGGATAACTGAGTCCCCGAATCAACTATGATATCCCTGAGGGGATCCCCAATACACAGAATACCCAATGGATATGCAATCGAAGGCGGGCTACCTTCTCTCACATTCTAATGTTAGATCGCATTTAACTCCTTTCTGAGGGGAACGATCCTAGATGATATGAGTGCATTAGGATTTTACTCTCTTTAACGACACTAGTCTTAGTTTTGTGATCTTGGGCAATTTACTCACCAATGCCTAGCCCAAGATCCTAGCCTAGAATAATATGTGTATATGCTCAAAAGAGTTGCTGATTGATTTTATTACGAGATTGATTTTAAAGGTACTTTACTAATGTCTTCGGAGGGGGTGTTGATGTATGAAGTTTTCATTAGGGGAATTTTGAGGTCTCAAATGGACCTCCTCAGAAAAATGTGCAGCCAAAATAAAATTTATAAGAACCAATAGGATTCAAGGTGATGATGTCAACCATCAAAGATGATTCACCATTTTTGGAGTAAAAAAGTAAGAATATTAAAAAATAATAAAATAATAAAACTATTTTTTCAACTTGTATTTTAAACTTATCTCCCTAAGGTTTTACTCACATTTCAAGTGGGAGTACTCTAAAAATATAATTCCTCATCCAAGGAGTACCCATTTGCATACTTTCGATGAACCTCACTACACGAAAAATGAGAAATACATGAAAAAACGTGTTTGCAATCACGTTTTTCATGTATTTCTCATTTTTCATGTAGCAGGGTCTATTGAAAGTATGCGACATGGGTAACCTTTATATGAGGAATCAAATTATGCATCCAATGAGTGTCTCCGATCAAAATTTGAGTAAACCCATATAGAGATAAGTTGAAAATACGAGTTGAAAAAATATTTTTTTATTTTTTACCTCTAAAATTTGATGATGTTGTTGGAGAGGTAAATCCCCTCTACGGATAGAGGCAATCCCTTCTAGCCCAGAATGGGTCTAGCAACAATCAAACAATGCTATCACGCAAGTTCCTAATTGCAAATAAAAGGTAGGTGAGGAAGACCTACTTGAGTTCCAACGCTTTCATCTGTAGAAGAGATGTCGCCCACATTCCTTTGCCTTGGCCGGTCACAATCCTCCGCTATCCTTGTGAATGGACACCTGCACACACAAAGAGAACAACACAAACACAAGCATGAAATCTAATATATGCAATTATACATCAGTCAGGAAGGATATAATTCAACATCAACCATTACAAGTACAACAAGAATGGAACCATATAGATAGTCATCTATTATTAATAATCAAAAAAGGAGGAAAAACCAACGTCCTGACGCAGTCCTCCTTTGCTGGGTGCTCAGCCTACAAAGTCTTGCAAGCTTAAAGGGAGAGACAAGCTCTCTCTCTCTTAGTAACAAGGTCTCCTTACTTGTAAAGCCTTAGGAACAAAGAAGGCTTTGCAACTCCAATCTCTGATATCTTCCTTTACAGCACAAGTATTGCCACTAGAATCAGAACTAGCTTGCTCAAGCCATGGAGACAAGCTTTTATAGAGGAAAAGGAAGAGATAAGGTCAATCACAACAATAATGGATTTGTCTTCATCACTTGGAACCTTCTATGGAATGGTGGCAAACTACTTCCCATTCAAGGAGATTCGAAGCCAAACCATCCTCACTTAACTTGGATGCAGTTGGTGAATGAGTTGGATAGAACTTTTGGAGGTTTGATTAGTTCAAAACATTGCCCAAAAAGGTTGGTGCGATTGCGGCTCTGGGACAGAGCGCTAATGGTGCGTCCCTTCAATAGGATTTTCCCCATTGGCGCGGGCATAACAATGTGGACCAACGCTAATGTAAAAAGGGTTGTTTTTAAGGGCAAAGAGTAAGAGATGTCTTCAGGGCATATGAATCTCATGTCTAGAGGTGAATGATGCAAGTGGTTTCAAGTCTTGTCACTTCTCACAAGTCCCAGAATGAGTCCTCCAAGGTGCAGGAGAGGGGTAATAGGGACGGTGACAAACATTAACAAATTACTGTGTAACAGATGCCCCCTAAAGCATGAGGCCCGAGAGAGAGAGGGGTGAAATGATTTAAAAGAACATGTGTGACTAAAAACACGACCGCCGGAGAACCTGCGTAAAGAAGTACAACTGATATCTCAAGTACATGATATATGTGGTATGGGCGCAGCCATCGATAACAGAGCATATATAACTGGATCCCAGGTATGGACGCAGCCATCCGATGAGGATCAACGAATAGACTCAGGCATGGTCGCAGCCATCCAATCAATGAGTCATGTAATGATTACAATAATCCACAAAATGCAGCCCGGATTCCAATATGCATAATCCGGGGTCTTGCGCTCCAACTCGACCTGAACACAGTACAAGTTCAAGCATGTGAATATAGGAGTCGAAGTCGAACATGCATGAACATCGTCTGATTACCAGTCAATGATGAAAAATGTTAACAGACGTGAGAGGTGCCACCAATAATGACGATGGTCCTCAAGGTACTATAGGTACAATCCACGGCGTGCGAATCAATGAGCCGGTGTCGAACACCCGTAGAATCATCTGATCAGAGACCAATGATGAAAACCTCTCGTCGAACATGAAGAACCTGCCATTGATGCATGCAGGCTCCAAGGTACCTAAAGGGAGTCTCTATGTCACCTTCCTGGATAATGAGCTGAAGTCGACAGGAAGTGATCTTGATCGAAGGTGGGCCATAATGTTTCCCACATCATCGACACGAGACGGAGAGAGACAATATGTTTTGTGTGAGATATCGGAGGGAGGTTGAGTATTCTTGCAGAGGTCAACTTCTCTTGAACATATTGGCGGCACAACGACGGATTTGGCAGTATTTGAGGTCAAATGATCAAGGTTCATGATGACGAGACGATGAGCAGATGAAAGGTCAAATAGGATAACCCAAACCCATGGAGGCAAATGTGAAACGAGATGAGATTCCCCACCCAGACACGAATGCAGAAAGTGCCATTTCAAGAGCGACATACTGCCGATGACGATGATTATGATTCCTTTATTGCCCCACCGTTTCTGGTGAGTACCCCGGTTATTTTTGGATAGCAACCTTGATGCGGATAGGATATGCTTGAGATACGTCATCATGATGAAACCCGATGTCATTAAAGTTTTAACGAGTCTGACAAAGGAAGAACTCGGCATATTTTCATGTTCAGAGAGTTTGAAAAGATAGCAAAAAGGAAACTCCAGGGGTGTCCTTTTTCGTAAAGTTGTGTCTCTCGAGCCCGAAAAAGTATAAAACTATGCTCGAAAGAACCGCCCGACCATTACGACCGAGGAGTACTTTTCATGAGTAGTGATTCCGATCTGAAAAAGTAAAAAAGCGATCGAAACCATGTCGCTTCATGACCATTAACGAACCGGAAACGACAAGGGCCCGACAATCTTTTCGTTTTTACACATTCAGAAAAGAGTTTAAAGACAAGCGCCTCTTATTTATGTTTAATGAGTGAAGAGGGATAACTCGGCAATCTTTTCATCTTTAAACGGTCAGAAAAGAGCTGAAAGAAGACCTCCATTTTTATTCTCTTTAGCGAGTCAAAAAGGAAAAATACTCGGCAATATTTTCATATTTTACGAGTTAGAAAAGGCTTAAAGGGTGACTCGGGTATAGGTTCATTTTTACACAAGCTTGAACCATGGAGAACTCTACTTGGATTCGGTTTCATGTTTACACAAGCTTGAAACGAAAAACTATGCTTGTTATAAGTTCGCATGCCCCCAGCATAACGACACAAAACGAGGTACATGCCCCCCAAGCTTCATTGCATTCGACAAAGTGGATGGAATGAAGGTTCAGTCTCAAGCTCTTGGAAAGACTCGACTTGTATTTTATGAGATCTTAAGCACAAGACTCGATTTGGAAAGGGAGTTGTTTCATTTTTTAATGAGGTTGACACAGTAAAAGAACTATCCTCATAACTCTGATTTCATTTTTTAACGAGCTTGACACAAGATTAAGAACTATGCTCGGCCCGAACCTCATCATAATGAACAAGAAAGTTGGGGCTTCCAAGAGTGGCTCTCCCAGTGGGAGGTCAACATCTTGGCAGTCAGGACCCAATGCCCCCAGGACACTATGCAAGATGGCGGCAACACTAGATACAAGTATGGGATAGGTGGTCACGTAGTTGATTTGCGGGGGGGCAGATACAACTGGTAGATAAAAACTAGGAGGGGACGATAACCGCGCAGGAGGCATCGGGGGACTAACGAATGACAATTGATCGATAGTCACCATTCTTCCATCATGTGGAAAGCAAACCACACGGAAAAGCGAAGAGACAAGGGCCCCCATAGCATAAACATAGTCGTGACCAAGGAGAAGACTGAAATCTAAAACACCTTGGGTAACCAACACGTCGATATGGACGGTTTTACCACCCAAAGTAATAGGGAACTTCAGGAGGACTCCTAGAGATGGACAGACTCCTCCGTCGAAAGCCAACAGATTCTGTGTGACCGACCCGAGCTGCGGGGAACCTAAAGCTTGCCAGGTAGTGTACGGCATAAGACTGACCGACGCACCTTCATCCAGAACAGTGCCAGGTACTGCCTTATCACAGGCAAGTACCGTAATCTGGAAAGGCATGTGGGATGGAAGGCGGAAAGCGATCAGGTGACTCCAATCAAAGGAGATGGCCAAACTACTTAGTGGGGGAATCGTATGATCGCCCCTATGCTCCATAGGAACCAAAGAGGGACTTTCGGGAGCAGCTGGGAAAGGAGAGTCATTTCCGGACTCAGGGGAATCTGAGGAGACGAGAAGAACATGGGAATTATTCCCTTCCAAAACAGAGTGATCGGGTGGTAAACTCGAGTCGACACTCTTTCCGACCAATAGTTGGTCTGGAACAGGCTGGGCAGAGCCAGGTTTAGGAAGAGGAGGCTGGACAAGAGAGGAATTTGAACCAATCTCGTTGTCAGCAAGTGAACAATCTGCAGCTGCAGAAAGACGTTGATATCCAATGGGGAGTTGGGGTGAGGGAGTCACGAGACTTTCCAAGACGTCGAAGGCTTTATCCATGAGCGGACAAAGGTGAAGGGGATGATTGCCTTCACAAAGTCTCCAAGGGATTCGAATCTTCCCTTTTCCTTTACTATTCCCAACTGATAGGGTAGCATCGTCGTGAGATTCAGAGGGTGATGAGGGGCGGGCCGGATCGTGGGACCATACTTCTAAGACCCTGGGAATGCCAGGACAATCGCGAAGAAGGTGGTCATCCTTGCACAATCTACAAGGAAACTTGACCTCCCGCGGAGGAGTAGAAGGTGGCCCGACTTCAGGTGCTCGAGGGGGTAGTTGCGCTTTTAGCCTCTCCCTTGAGAGCCTTCTTCTTCTTCTTAGCCACCTGGTTACTCGAATCGAGACTTTCACTAGGTGAAGTAGAAGGTGAGGACGTAGAAGTGGGCGTAGAAGGGGAGAGGTCCACCTTAGAATCAACATGAGGTTGTTCAGGTGGAGGGACTGATTGATCAGTAGGTGAGACGGCGGGGACCAGAGAGGTTGAGAACAACCAAACAGGCAACCTAACAGTTAACCCTAGGAGGGACAATGTTGCCATGTAAGGAGCACCAACATTCTCGAGATGAGGGAAATGACCAGGATTCTCGTCAGGGGGGGGAACTTGGGTTGGTGAACCCCGAAAAAGTTGCCATCAAGAACAAAAAAGAAACCTACTCAAGCTAACACGAACAAGACCTAACCGGGTAAATGTGAACGCGGCCGAATAAATTTTAAGACAAAGGAACTGAACTTAACCTTTTCATGTTTTAAGAGTCGAGAAAAGGACAAAAAGGTGACTCTAGTCACCTTCGAATGTTTTGTGAGCCCGAAGTGACAAACTGCTCAAGTGAGCCTTTTCTTTTAAGGAGTCCGAAAAGGATAAAAAAGTGACTACTCTGGAGAAACTAGGCAAGGGGTTTACCAGAAAATCCGTAAAACTGCTTATACACCTTGGCAATCATATGAAAACCAAGGACTTTTCGTACGGCAGTCAATCTTCCCGAATGCTATGTTCGGTGCGTTACGGGCTGTAAGGCGGCAGACACGGCTTCCTATGGATCAAGGATGATAACCTAGTGGAGTCTCCCCATATATACGCGATGGTACGTGGGAGCGCAAGTCTGTACTAGACCACAGTTGAATCACACAAGGAGGAATCACCCAACCTTAATGCGAGAACAAAAGTGACTAGGTTTAACGATGCCGGAGCACGTCTCTAGCCTAGACCTCTAGATGTGAGCATTAATTTCCAATGTGTTGTTAAGTTTATTGAATTCATTTTATGGTTGATATTCGATAAATTGAATGTGCTTGTATTGAACGAAATTTGTTTGTTGTCATTTCTCAAAGTCATTTAGTGCATTTTTCCATCGTCAAAAAGAAAATTCTCTTTTGATTTGAAATAGTTAAAGAGAATTAGAACTTTTCATTTCGATTAGTGATTAGTGATCTTAAAGAAAAGTTTGTTAATTCACATTAGCTACATTGGGGAAGTTCTTTGTTGTTTTGTGATCGTTTCGTTTGCGTGAAAGCTTTTGAACTCTCTCATAATTAGCATTCATCGAATGAAATGACATGTTTTGGCATATAGATTGCATTTAAGCAATTTTGAGAGATTACATACGATAGGACCTGAAACCAAAACCATAACTCAAGATCAACTTTAAAATAAATCGAATGAATCTAATAATGCATTGGAACTTAACGCTCACATTCTAGAGGTATAGGCTAGAGACGCGCTCCGGCATCGTTAAACCTAGTCACTTTTGTTCTCACATTAAGGTTGGGTGATTCCTCCTTGTGTGATTCAACTGTGGTCTAGTACGGATTTCTGCTCCCACGTACCATCGCGTATATATGGGGAGACTCCACTAGGTTATCATCCTTGATCCATAGGAAGCCGTGTCTACTGCCTTACAAGCCGTAGAGGGTAAATCGCCTTATGGTTGATTCCCAGTGGAGTCACCAAATTGTTGGAGAGGTAAATCCCCTCTACGGATAGAGGCGATCCCTACTAGCCCAGAACGGGTCTAGCAACAATCAAACAATGCTATCACGCAAGTTCCTAATTGCAAATAAAAGGTAGGTGAGGAAGACCTACTTGAGTTCCAATGCTTTCCTCTGTAGAAGAGATGTCGCCCACGTTCCTTTGCCTTGGCCGGTCACAATCCTCCACTATCCTCGTGAATGGACACCTGCACACACAAAGAGAACAACACAAACATAAGCGTGAAATCTAATATATGCAATTATACATCAGTCAGGAAGGATATAATTCAACATCAACCATTACAAGTACAATGAGAATGGAACCATAATGATAGTCATCTATTATTAATAATCAACAAAGGAGGATACAACCATCGTCCTGATGTCAAGTCCTCCTTTGGCTGGGTGCCCAGCTACACAAGTCTTGCAAAGCTTGAAGGGATGAGGGACAAGCTCTCTCTCTCTTTAGTAACAAGGTCTCCTTACTTAGGTAAAGCCTTATGGACACAAAGAAGGCTCTTGCAACTCCAATATCTTGATATCTTCCTTTCAGCACAAGTATTGCCACTAGAATCAGAACTAGCTTGCTCAAGCCATGGAGACAAGCTTTTATAGAGGAAAAGGAAGAAATAAGGTCAATCACAACAATAATGGATTTGTCTTCATCACTTGGAACCTTCTATGGAATGGTGGCAAACTACTTCCCATTCAAGGAGATTCGAAGCCAAACCATCCTCACTTAACTTGGATGTAGTTGGTGAATGAATTGGATAGAACTTTCGAAGGTTTGATTAGTTCAAAACTTTGCCCAAAATGTTGGCACGATTGCGACTCTGGGATAGAGCGCTAATGGCGTGCCCCTTCAATAGGATTTTCCCCATTGGTGCGGGCATAACATAGTGGACTAGCGCTAATGTAAAAAGGGTTGTTTTTAAGGGCAAAGAGCAAGAGATGTCTTCAGGGCATATGAAGCTCATGTCTAGAGGTGAATGATGCACGTGGTTTCAAGTCTTGTCACTTCTCACATGTCCCGGAATGAGTTCTCCAAGGTGCAGGAGAGGGGTAATAGGGACGGTGACAAACGGTGACAAATTACTGTGTAACAGATGTAACCTAATATTATTTTATTATTTCCACTGTTATTTTATAATTTCCTTGGGAGACCCATTTTAGACCTCAAAATTACCTTAATGATGAGACTTTGACTCAAACCATGTAGAAAATATTCTTTTGAATTTCAAATTCGAAGAAGAAGCATTTCTACAAGGAGAGAGTTTTTTATACATTAGTTCAGTACCATGCGTCCAATACAGTAAACACATGCACACCTTGCAGACATGAAATGCTTTCTAACAACTAACCCATATAGATATGCAGAATCAAACCAACTAAAACAAAATTTTTAAAGATTTTTTTCATTTTCTTTTCATGAAAAACAAATGCACTTAATCTATTTTCCTAAAAAGAAAAATGATCATAGAAGTAGGCAAACAAGAACAGTGCATAGTTGTAGATCCCTAAAACATACTACAAGCAACCTCCCAACCCACGAATTCATAGAACAAGGTGAACATCAAGATAGTGGTTGGCTAATGTTTCTCAGAGGAAGGTATAGAGCGTTAATAACAGGACTAATGCTCTGTCCAAAAGTCGATGCGGAATTATAACTCAATGGACTTCACAGCTAGGGTATGTTATAGAGGCAAAGGCTATAAAAAGGGTCATTTAGGATTCGATCAAAGGTTGTGGATACGATTGGAGGTTGTGAAGTATCCTGAGCGGTTAGAATGGGAAGTAGGAAGAATAGGAAGGATTGGAAATAAAGAGAGATCCGAGAACTTGAAAGATCAAAACCAAGAACTAAGTATTAGTCCCAAGTAGATTCACCATTTATGCTATAGGGATTAATGCATGGGTGGTTGTGGCTCAAATACCCTCTCTAATCTTCTAGGGATCCAAGGAAGATTGTTTAAGATTAATTGCAACTATAAAAAAGAAACATACATATATTCATATGAATCTATTGATAAAGAAAAGGGAGAAGGATTACCTTAGTACTTGGTGTAGCCTTGCTGGAGAACTCAATGTGGCAAAGTGGAAGACCTCTATGCCAACTCCTAGATCAAATCTTGTACATAGACAAGTTAAAGCATAATCCTACAACATATAAACCTTAATAATCAAAACATGAATATATGAGAATATAATCTAACATGCATCTAAGCTACTTATTAATCACATAATCAAATCAACATGTAAAGGAAAATGATCTTGACACCATCAAGTAGACAACAAAAAGAATAGATCTATAGTATTAGATAGAAGAACAATTATTACAACCATCTTGGCTATATAAGGCCTCCTCTAGTCCTTCAACTCTTCTCTCTCTCTCTCTCAACTTCATGGTAGCATAACAATACTAGATCTCTTACAAAGTTTCGACAAGCATTCAACATCTTCTACAATGACTGAGCCTCCAATATATAGATGGAGAGAGGCTCATCCTTGCCAGTTATTTCATGAGTTCCATTGAGGCAAAAGCTTGGACTTTTCCTTTCTTTATTGTTGTTTCCCTTCCCATGAGACTCTATTAGGAATATAAATGTCCTTAGTTAGGCCGGAGGTGGATGTTTCCTACTTTTTGAGCTGACTTTTGAGTGAAAAGTGGAGTGTCAGTCAATCAACTCACGCTGTGACCTCCAAATCTCACAAATATCTAGTAATGCTTCCCTTTAGGCAAAGCAAAGCATTAACCTAGGGACTAACACATTTGGCTGAGAGATGGAAAGCATTATAACTCTCCTTGTCTATTTCTGGGGTGCGTTACCCTGGAAAATAGGTCTATGATTTAGGTCTTGCCTTAAACCAATGTGTCGTTCTCCTCTGAGCTCATGAGGAGATCATTTTCCTGTATAACAACCATATGGGGCAATGAAAGCGTTGCGATGATTTGGTGTTAGACAAAAGTAGGTGGGGCAAATAAGAAGGCAATTTGAGTGATGGAATATGGTAAGAAAGTAGGATCGGTAACAACATTGTTGTTGGTATCCGAAACTAGTTCTTGAGCTTGGGGGGTGTCTGATCAAGTCATCATTCACACCGATGCTCCTGTGCTTGGGGAAATATTCTGTATCATAAGAGGGTATCCTGGGCATGTCCCTAGGAGTGTTGACGACTTAAATTTTCCTAGGTTGAGTTTAGTGTAAGTGGTGATCCATTCATGAGAAGATGAGATGAAAGGTAGCACACCATTGGGTGCTGATAATGTATTCTTCACATAATATGTGAGTTGATCTATTGGAATGTTTTTTCCATGATGGGGGAGATTCATTACTCTGAACACATACGAGATGACTACTAACATCTTGTACATGTAACTTCAGCCCAGAAGGATATTGTCATCCAATTGAGCGTATAATACTTTGATATCTATGAGCAAAATTTTGCCAGGAAGATGTACAGGCATGATAGGATATAGGCCTACATGTGATGAAGGGTGCTCATCATATGCTCTAAGCATGATGTTAGAAGGCTTGAGTTTGGGAGATCCCAATTTCTTCCAAATACATCTGGAAATTATACATGTGGATGCCCCTTCATCAACAATGTAATGATGGATGGTGATGTTTTGGACTGAGACTAGAATTTGGAAAGCAACGATTGATGGTAGTCATGGGGTAGATTTATCTAAATGAAATACTATTAGTCGAGAATTGGCTGGGT
Source organism: Pinus taeda (assembly GCA_000404065.3). NCBI lineage: Eukaryota > Viridiplantae > Streptophyta > Pinopsida > Pinales > Pinaceae > Pinus > Pinus taeda. The sequence goes on along the minus strand of APFE030349167.1, from coordinate 105,955 downwards.
CAATTGTGCCTAGAGTGGAAAGTAAGGATCTCCATTATGCTAGGCATGTTTAGAAGACCTATAATGCTGACATAACTAATTTTTATTACGCTAAATCATCGACTATGTTCTAGTTATGAGCAGCTTCTGAGTTATGTCTTACTCACCGTAAAGGTCCTTTGACCATATTTTGCATAGGTTCTATAGGAAGTCAAGGAATGTTCAATAATCATATAGACATTTTCATGGTCGAGGTGGATGAGTAGGGTTTTGGGGGAGCTTCATAACTTCTATTTCGTTTTTGCAAGAGAATGTCTTCTCTTGTCATGAAAATGTCGTGATTAGAATTGCTATGGGGGTTCCCTCTAGAAGGGTGCAGGTGGGATGATTGTTGTTAAGCGTTAACCACGCCTTGATGGCGTAAAGGGTCTTATATTACTGTAGTTTGTTGACCTCCTTGCCCCCTATTGTCTTGTATCCTTTTAAACGCATGACAAGGAAAATGATGGGTATAATGACCATATTCCCCACCGATAGCACATGAATAATTTTGTAGACTTGTGTTATTTTTTTGCTTCTGGGAGTGTTGTTGGTTAATCCATGCTTTTGATTTTGGTTAGGTTTCCTCTTACAAATTCCTGCGGGAGTTGCTGGTGGTTGTGCCCCCTTGTTCAGGATCTCCCTTAGGTTTGATATTTGGTTTTTTCTTAGCAACATTAGGTGGGTTAGCTAGGTTTAGCTGCTCCTCCGATTATTGCTGTTGAGTGAGAGAAGGTTGCACTAGATTAACCCTTGTGCTATTTTTCACTGGTGGGTTATTTTGTTTTTGTGCAAGGAAAGGATAATATTGGTTTTCTTGTCCCTAATTTGTATATGGATTCTAGGAAGACGACATGGCGTATGTTTTCCTAGAGAAGTATTGGTTTCCCTATGGGGAAAGATATGAGCCTCCATGAGGGGGCTGATATTGGTTAACCCTGCTGACAATATTTTGCATCATTGTGGGTTGACTCGACTAGTATTTTATATGTTGCAGTGGTGGTACATTTTCCATAGCATCAAATGCTTGGCTAGTGAATGAGTAGCTAGGGCACTGGTAGGTGTTGCTAAATTGGTTTTGGGTTATGGACCTATTGGGATGGGTTCCCCTAGGTCAAATTTTCTTAAGTTTTGTTAAATATTGTGAAGTCTCCACATTTTGAGGAGCAGAGTGCGAGTAGCATAGGTCAATAGGAGTCAAAGGGTATTTAGGAAGGTCAGAGCCCTTTAGTTTTTTATAGTCAAGCTATTTTGAGACCCACCCATGGTTCATATACCATTGTATTGTAATGAAGAAGAATATAAAAGGAAGTCATAGAAGAGTCATAAGAGAGCTAAGTAAGAATAGTGCATGATTTGGGTCTGATTTTATTTATTCTGTACTTTGGCGAAGGCTAAGGCTATTGTAGCTATGTGCACAAAGACCTTGGCAAGTTCGTAGCTGAGTGTGTGGGCCCCTGTAGCTGTGTGCGTAGGGTTGGAAGAAGCTATATTTGAAGATCCGGAGCATAATAAAAGACTTATTTTGAAGAAATATCTGTGCATATGCGTTTTATGTTTCATCTCTGAATTTATTGTATTTATGATCTGTTGAATGCATTTAATCAGGAAAAGTACTTAATAGATTCATGAAGACATAAATCTATTTATTTATATGATCTTATGCTTGTTTAGCGTAATCAATGAAGAACATAAATATGCTAATTGTTAATTACTATAAATTCTGGGTTTCAAGGTTTAGGGTTCGTGAAGGTCGAGATAAACCTTAGATCTATAGAAAACCATCACATAGCCCTTTGGATGTAGAAACATGGTTCTAACATCCCCTAATATTGGCTCGGGTGAGACTGTAGCTTGTGCTACACAGGTTCTTGCTGAAAGGTATGGTAGTGTAGGGTTATGTTGGTTAGCACAACTAACTTCGAACCTGGGTCCAAGTCCCTTCAATCCAACAAATGGTTATGTTTCCAGGAACGAGATCTATCTTAGTGATGTGTGATGTGGCATAAGTGGAAATTGACTAAGAAGGAGATTGAAAAGTGGATAGATCAGAAGCTACACGAGTTTGTAGCTCAAGAAAACAATAATCCATGCTTGTCGAAAGAAGAGTGGTTTTAGAGATATCTATATATATATACAGAGGAACACAAAGTTTTCTTCTGCTCTTTTTCATGTGAATTATACGAATGGTTGGCTAAATTGGTGTATGGTAAACCTACCTAGAAGTTGGATAACCCTATTGTGTGGACCCCAGAGTTAGTGAAGCATTTGGAAGGATCAGAGAAGGTTGCAAAAGCTATCGATTATTGGATTGATAGTATTTTCGGTGGATTTATTACTGAGTTCGTTATTGATACGTTTGCCAGTTATAGCGAAGCCAAATGTCGGTTTTTCAAAGGACCAAGAGGTAAGTATCCAAAGTCTCTGAAAACTTGCATTAAAATTATATTGTACAATAAATGGGTTATGCCGCTAAATTGATGTTTAGGAGAGACTCGACAGGATGTACACAAAGTGGGAAACCATTTAGAAAATATCTAGATACAATTGTTGAGCAGAGTTATCTGTTGGGAGCATCTGATAGTGAAGAAGAAAGAAATTCTGAATATTCCCAAAGGTGCATTACAGTTAGTAGATCAGGGGACTACAGGAATACCACATCCATCCACTCCACTTTTTCCATCACCTCCACCTCACACACCTGTGCCTCCACCTTCACCTCCACCTTTTCTGTTCAGTATGGCCAACACTATGAAGATGCCTATATTCAAGGTCTAGGGATAGAAGACCCTCATCATTTCTAGTTTGTAGTGTGCGGAAGTCATAAAAGATAAAGGATGATGATCTAAAGAATGTGCAGCTAGTCACAACCTTGCAAAATAGGGAACTAAGTTGGTATATTAAGTACAATACGACTCATCAATTTGTGTCATTGAAAGATACAAAAGATGCGCTGAATAATGAATTCAGAAAACCAAAGTCTCAAGCCCAGTATGTGACTAAGGTCAAAGAAATTAAGAAAAAGGTGAATGAATCTACATGGGATATTGATCAGAGGTTGAAATTCCTACTACAACAGGCTAATCTATAGATTTCATATGAGAAGCATAAGGACTTGTATATTGCTTCACTGTTACCTCATTTACGGTTACCATTTTCACAGTAGATGCTTGGATAGTAGGAGGAATTGTTGGAAATTGATATGAAGTTGGAGGCTTCACCTATTTAGGATATGAGCCTAGGAGTGTAGTAGATTCAATCGCAGTTGGCTAGCTTTCATATGGAGTTGTAGGATCTCAAAAAGGGGAAAGTTCCAAAATGAGACCCGTTCTGAAGTATGATTCTTAACGTGCAAAGGAAATGGTCATGATAAGGATCATTACCTGGTATATCAGAACTATATAATTGGGGGAGGTATTATCCCCTTGAGGCTAGAAAAGTCCACTGGATCATGTAACGGTGTAGTGCCATGGTGTGATATCTACTAGATAATAGGAAAACACTCAACTGACAATTGGTATTTGTTGCAAAAGTTCACACGGAATCCGCAACAACTATCATGCAATTTATGTAAGTCTGTAGGCCATGATGAGTGCAATTTCCAAAGATATGAGTTAATTATGGAAAAAAATATGACATATAGGGTACAAGTTGAGACTCATCCACAACAGGATCAAGGCGCACCTGCAGCACATAGAGGATTCTAGGGACGAGGGGGAGGAGCTGGAAGAGGTCACAGACAAGTTATTTGTTACAATTGTGGGGAATGGTGGGCCCCAGTATTGCAGCAATAATGTTGCAACCCTTGAGACTCCCTTCTTTAGTTATAAGAAGAGTTTCGGCATAAATCACATATAGAAAGACCTTTGTCGATATATAAATTCATATATAGATATATATCGTTAGCAATTTTATATTCTTATATTTATTTCCTCTTTTATTTGTTTTTATGATTACTATTATTAGTATTATTATTCTACTTTATTTTTAGATGTATGGATTTTTAGTTTCATATATATAT
>APFE030349167.1:72462-97865 GCA_000404065.3 Pinus taeda | reverse complement strand
TAATATTAAATTAACAAATATAAATTTGACCTAGGTCCTATAGCCAAAATGAGCCGTTATTCAAATTTAGCCATTGGAGTCTCTGCTCAGACTATTTAACATGCTAAGCTGGATCTGTTTCTTCAACTTGTCCTGACGATGAACCACACTAGTTGGTTCGAAACGCGTCAACAAAGGTCTTTCTATATGTGATTTACGCCGAAACTCTTCTTATAACTATGATGGATCACAGAAGCCTCAATTCTACAATTGACTCCCTTCTTTACTTTGATCAACCCAGTAGTTCGTAACAAACTTGGAAGCGACGGTGTTATATGCACAAGTACTAGCTCTTGCCGCGACTGTCACTTGATCAGCTGGCACAAGTCTACTAGGAGCTTAAGTCAACTTCTATGAGCTCTTAGAAGAAGCTTTTAACTATGATGGATGAAAGCTAACTCAAAAGAGGCTAGTCTACTTGCAGAAAGAAGCTGAAAGTTGAAAGGAAATGCAAACCCTAGCAAACCCTAGTTTTACCGACTAACCCTACTGGTGCAAGAAAAGAGATGAAAGTGGTGGAAATGGATGCCATTGACTTTTAGAAAGGTAAAATGCATGTGGCTAAGCTACTTCTACAATAAAATCTTTAAAAAAACATCTTTTTGTACTTTTGAGTAAGTTGTCAGAATGATTATGCATGTGCTTTAACTATTTTTGACTGTGCAGAGGTTGATTGGTGAACTGAAATGGAAATGCTTGTAGGAAATGAGGAAGGTGAGAAGAGGGCCTAAGGGGTGCCTAACACCCTTCCAGAGAGTTTCATAGTGATCGTATCTCAAGAAACCACTTTCGTGAGCTTCTACAGGAAGTCTGCAGGGGTTCTACAGGATGTTCCGAAAGGGAATTTTGGAGGGTTGATGGTGGAAGAAAGGTGAAGAAGCGGGTATGGAGGTGAGATAAGGGTGTGAGGAGGTCCAGGACTTGGTGAATGAGGATGAGGAGTGGTTAAGGAAATCAGATTTGGTTGAAGGATGGAGGGAGCAAGGTTGCACAAAGATATGGGAATTAGGTCAAATTTGAAAAGGGGTGGTAAATGAAAGGGAGGAATCTGACTTAGGGGGTTGGAGCAGGTTTTCTGATGGAGGAAAGGTAGTTAGGAAGGCATCACAGATGTTCTGCACACTATTTTCCAAAACTGATCAAACAAAGACTATGCAAACCAAAGATCTAGCTATTTTGACCCATTTTGACCTAGAAACCAGCAACCATGATGAACATAAATTTATTGGTAGAAAATCATGCAAGATAACGATGAAAATTAAGTGAGAATGGATCTAAGCATGTAATCACATCTGGTACTAACCTTTGCAAATAAGAATCTAATACTAGCAATTGCATGAAGAAGCAAGAATAATGTTTTTGTGGCAGCAAGTATGCCTTGGTCTCAGCTCATGGTCCCAAGGAGGGAGAGATGAGATCAACGATTGCTTGGTGGCCTTTTTGTAGGTCTTTTCTTTTACCAAACTATCAAATCAACCTGAAGCATGAAAAGCTATTTTAATCATCAAAAACAACCTAAGTAACAAAACAAGATTTTAACCTAAATAGCATAAATTATTCTATGAATGCAGCAAAAACACATAAAAGTACACAAAGGAGGTATTGGGCACTTGGGTTGGGCCCAACCTAAGAGCTATATCCTCCTAAGAAAGATTAGATCTAGTGCAAAGCTAGATTCATCTTTATTGATCAAGAAATAATAGTTACATCCCAAAAACTGTCTACAAGAAAAAGCTCGAAAATATGCTGATATAGGGCTGCACTAAAGTGCTAACCTACTGACTAAAATCTAACTAAAATCTAACTAAAATCTAACTAAAATCTGACTAACTCATGACTAAAAACTAACTAAATCCAATAAGTCCCTAGCCTTCTTATTTATACAAATTGAGGACCCCAACAGTCCTCCTAAACTTTAGGGACTCAGCTGCCAAAAGTTGCAGTTAACAACAGTCCTACTTGACTTGCTTGGCTTCCCCTTGTGCTCTGAGTTTTTTATGGAGAATTTGAGGTAAGGGCTCATAAATGAAGGGGACACCTTCCTACAAATCCTCTCCACGAATTTGGCTGCCAAGTGCTGATTTAAACCTTTGATTTTGTCTCAAAATTGACCAAAAATCTGCATAAAGCACACATTAGACTTTTTGGCATAATGACTAACCCAATTCACTCTATTAGCATAAATATAATAAAAAACATGCAATAAACTAATGAGAATGGTAGATTAAGTCGAATTAGGAGGTTAAATGAGCCCACATAATTACCCATTTTTGGGGCTCATCAGGGAACCAGGCCACTATGCTTGAGATTATTAGAACCCGACACACCCATCTTATTATTATTGCCGACAATTTGACCTTGTAATAGAAGACTATCCTATACTCACCATGAAGATGCAAGTGAATAAGAAACAACATCCCACTCAAAAAATCTAGATGATGAGGTCAAAACCACATGAGGATGACCCCAATGTTAATATATTTATGAGGAGTGGTATAGCTACCAGGGAAGATAAAGCCGCAAGGAAACAACCATAAGAGAATCCATGGGTGTGCAGGGCTGCTGAAAAAGATGCTGAATTTGATTTGCATAAGACAAAATAAACATTTATGGAGGCTCAGAAGATATTTGTGGATTCAAGAGCTTCCACATCAAAGAATCATAGTGCATGAACAGAGAAGCCTGAAGAATTCATTACTGTGCAGGAAACAGATCCAGTCTTGATGTGCTTCTTACAAAGCTCCATGAAGCTCTTGAGGGACCAGAAAGTAGTGGAGGGACTGCAAGAGTTAATAGACAACTGTGCTAGCAAGGGTAAGTTGCTTCCTGAGCAACGCACAATGCATAGAGTAGACAAAAGTAAGAAAAGGAAAGGTCAGGAGATGCGATTTACTACGCAAATTGGATAATTTGAAATTGACCAGGTGATCTTAGATTTAGGATCTGATGCAAATTTTCCTAAATAGACCTAGGAAAGAATGGTAAAGTTGGGACTATAGTGGTCCCCAATTTAGCTGTGAATGGTGAACCAACATAAGATTATTCCTATGGAACACTTACATGGAGTAACTGTAGACATTGAAGGGGCGCGTAGTATAGCTAATTTTGAGGTAATTGAAATAGTGGATGATAGTAATCCCTACCCGGTGCTACTTCGAATCGATTGGGGATTTGACATGAATGTGGTCATCAACTTGAAGAAGTGCAACATGACATTTGAAAATAAGGAATTAAGAGCCATTGTTCCATTAGATCCATCAGAGGATGCACAATATATTGAACCAATCCGAGATTACTATGAGAAGGATGATTTTGAACAGATCTACAAGCTTACTACGTGGAATGAGGATTGGATCAATCCTAAAGCGAATGGAAGAATTACTTAGGAATAGGAAAGCTCCAACAACTCAAATTTAGATGAGGAGCTTAAGCATTGGCATAATGGATTAAATGAAGTATCCACATTGTCATGCAACAAACTTACTAAATCACTTTGGTGTATATCCATTGAGGTACACAATTTACCATATTATGATGGCTTAGAAGATGTAAATTTGTTTCTTGATAAATTTGAAAGGGATGTGCCAGAGGAGAATCAATTCCGAGCATTGGACATCATGCTGAGAGATATTCCTGCCGGATGGTGGGGTACACATAAGAATAGTTTTGTTGGTTGGAAGGAGTACTGAAGGATGATGAAGTTGTGATTTGGCTATGCAAATACCCGCATTACTAAAAATTATACAGGGAAGGATGATCCACGTGAGCATCTAGCTCGTTGGACAAAAGCATGGGGAGAGGAACCACAACCTAAATGGGTACATATATTTTTCCATACCTTGGAATCTGGATACTATTTCGATGAATTTGTATTTAGAAACAAGGCTGTGACATGGAACCATAGAGTGGGATGTTCTGAAGGAGAGATTTCTGCTAACATTCAGTTTTGAGGATCGATTCAAACGTATTGATGAAGCACTATAGGAAATCAAGGATGCAATATTCATAACACCTATAGAGGCTATCATGTGAGTACAACCTGATTGGAGTACATAGCTACGCCATGCTCTGGACTGTTACAATGTTACCACAGAAGAGGGCGAGGAAGATCCTAGGAACATTAGTAACCCCAAGTCAGAGGGACAACCTGAAGTCGCTGGGCCTAAGGTAGAGGTTCTTGACATTTCAAAACCATTGAAGACCAAGCAAGTGAACATTGGGTCGAAAGCACAGCCGAAGTTCACGAATATAGGTGATTATTGGGATGAAGACACACTTGACAAGGTTGTGGAGTTATTGCAGGAATATCATGACTTTTTTCCAACAAAGTTCTCTACTCTGAAGGGGATTGTAGATGATCTGTGTGTTATGAAGATCAATATGAAGCCAGATGTGAAGCCAGTAAAGAAACACCGATACCAATTGAATCCTAAATACAAAGAAAAAGAGTGCATGAAGAATTGGATAAGATGTTCACAACAAGAATTATTTATCCTATAGAAGAATCAGACTGGGTTAGCCCTATGGTGGTTCAGGAGAAGAAGACAAAGGGCGAAATTAAGATCTACATAGATCTAAGGAAGTTGAAAAATTCTTGTGTACATGATCCATTCCCTACATCGTTCATAGATGAAGTCATGGAGAACATTGGTGGTCAAGAAGCCTACTATTTTACAGATGGATCGTCAGGATATTACTAGATCAAGTTCACACTAGAATACCAAATTAAGACTACCTTTTCCATAGAATGGGGGTTCTTTTCAGTATATAGTTGTGCCCTTTAGACTTAAGAATGCCCCTGCAATCATTTCAAGGGTGGTAGTTGCAGCCTCTAAGAAATTTATTCACAAATTTTTGGAGGTCTACTTTGATGATTGGTTAGTGTCTGGGTTAGTTAAAAAGCATGTTTCAAGTCTTCGCCTATTACCGGATACTTGTAGGAAGTATCAGATCTCCCTAAATCTGAAGAATTTTATATTTTGCATACCATATGGAATACCTTTGGGCCATGTTGTTTGTAAGCAAGGGTTTATGGTGGACCCTACTAAAATTGCAGTGATTATTAATTTCAAGCCCCTGTGGAATGTAAAAAAGTTGCAAGCAACATTGGTACATACATGATACTATAGAAAGTTCATTAAGGCATATGCACATATCACTACGTCCATGGAGAAATTATTGAAGAAAGATGCAACATTTTTTTGGGATGATGATTTCTAGAAAAGCTTAGATGTTTTGAAGGAAAAGATGGTTACATCACCTATTCTAGTGTTATGTCATTGGAAGAAAGAATTCCATGTACATTTGGATGTGTCCTGCATAGAATTAGGAGTAGTGTTAACCCAACCAAGCGCAAGAGATATTGACCATCCAATTATATTTGTGAACAGAAAGTTGTCTAATGTAAAGAAGAATTATTCAACCATGGTGTTAGCCTCCTGCTCATAGCGGGTATTCATCTTTCATGATCGACATTTCTACATACCAAATATGTCATACTTTGCATGATGCAATGTTCCATATTTACTACTGAGGCCAAAGAAGTGTCCATGAGAGTGTGCTAGTCTAAGTACCTCTGCTGTATTCCAATTTTGATAAGTTATTCCATTTTTGAAGAATTTTCAGTTAAAGGGAGGTCCAAACAACTTAATCTTGGTAGATTCTTAGATAGGTAGAGAAGCAAGGGTGCTCAACAACCTAATTTGAGCCCCTAGATGGAATAAGTATAGATGTAGATAGGAGGCCAGTAAAAAAGAAAAAAGTTGAAAAGCTGGGTTTGCTAGTTCAAGTGCACCCAAACCAAAAGAAGAAAAAATGCTAGGTAAAGTAGGCTGGGTAAGTAGTTTTGTGCTTGCAGAAATCAAGCTATGTGATCCATTTCATGTTTTCAAGTGTTATATTTATCCAGATCACAGTTTTGAGGCACTTTTTCATTTTGATCAGATCAAGCAAGGCATCTCTAACTCCTCCTTCTTCTCATTTCCCAAATCACTCACTAACATCCCCTTGAGTACCTTAGGATCTACCCAAAAAATCCATCTTCACTCCATCCTTCTTAAAAACCAAGTTGACATCTGAGTTCACTTAGTGAAAAGAAGCCACATTTCTTGTGTAAAATTAATCTTTACACAATCCATTCATTTCCCTATGCTTAAGTTTCCATTCTATAGGCTTAGCATGCATCCCCTCCTTTGCATTCCAAAGACCTCATATTAACATCTAACCCTATTATCTAGCTCCCTAAATCATTTCCCCTAACCCTATTCTACAAAAACCTATATAAAAACCCCGAAAAACACTAAATATCCCTCCCCATGGCAACTATAGCCAAGTACTAAAAGTCGGGAAACATTAGGTCCATTTGGGACCCATTGTTAGCCCCTCCACGTTCACTACCCTTGGGATTTATTTAACTTCTGGTTAAGTAAATAACCGTATTAACCCCCCCCCCCCCCCCCCCCCCCCCCCCCCCCCCACACATAAAACCATACCATTACCCTTCGCTCATACATGTTATTATGGATTTCGTTTAAACACTTGGTTGAACGAATAACTATACTCCCATGCCAAAACACATTAATCTTTAACCTAAAGTCCAAAACCCACCCGAGGCTGAGAATAATTAATGTTTATTGGGCGCGCATTTCTATTAAACCTCGATCACGTTGCCCACCCGTCCACCGTAGGATCAGCCCTCCCAGATCCGACAGCCCTGATGAATATCAGGCACCTCTTCGTAGCGGTACGATAGCAGCAGATGGTCGACAGTTTCACCGTCGTACACTAGGACAGCTATTGGCCGCCTATTGCATCGGGCCGCCCCTGGCACATACCACTCCCGTACCAAAAACGGTCCGACGCAAACTGCTTACCGCCCTCCCTGCTTGCCTACATCACCGCATGATGATGCTGCCATGTCGTTTGCCACTGTGCTATACCTGCGCCATGTCACCTGCTGACGTCATCACCCTGCCACGTCACCCCGGCACATCACCCCACTGACGTCATCTTCCGTACCACCGTTGACGTCATCCGCCATACCACCGCTGACATCATGCTGACGTCATCACCAAGAAAAAGCGCGCAAAGGCGAAATCGCTGCTTAGGAAGCCCAGAATGAAAAATAGGGGCATTTTTTGATGTGCAATTAGCACTTAGCGCTAATTGTGCATTGCTAAGAAAAAAGTGCCAAAATGGAAAGCCTCAGTCTAGTGCATGGTTTGCAACAACTATTTTTGCCTAAAAGAGATAATAAGGGCGATTTAGCAGTTTAAAGAGGATCAACAGAGAAAGAGAGTCTCGATTCAAGTGTTAAAGAGTATCAGAGGAAAGATAAAGCCTAGGTTCAATTAAAAAAGTATCAGTGAAGCGGAAAAGAGTATCAAATCGACAATATCAAAGCAGGTGAACATTAAAAACCTCTATCAAAGTCAAAGAAAGCGGTGAAGCCACTTAAGGCTCTCAGATCACTGTTAATGCACATCAAAGCCACTCAAGGGCAGTGGAGCAGAGACCAATGAACAGTTATGATAAATGGCCAACGCATAACAACAAAGGCCACATAGCCTCATTTTCTGTAACCACTGCCCCCAGCGCAACATTAGATAGATATTCTTTACATTACTTGCAAGAGAAGTTACATTAAATGCAGTTATTTCCTCAGATTTTCTATGAGATCTATTTTTGTAGATATTTTGCCTATAAATACAACCCTAAACAATGTGATGAGGGTTGTTGGTTGGTGGGTTGGTTGATGATTTCTTCTTTCTGAACTGCACTGTAATATATCAGACTGTGTTAATACAAATGGTTGTTGAAGTTCACTGTGTCTGAATGATCTGAAGGTGGATTGGATGTTCAGGGACTTGCTACAGAATTCCTGTGTCATGCTATGGAACAATAAGTTATACTAAACTGTGTCTTATGTTTTCTATTTTGTAAATCTCATCTATGTTTCATGATCTTAGTAACAGAGAAGAAGAATAGCATAAGATTTGTTTCAATGCACCTTATGTTCAATCTTTGTCATTTATTATGTTTTCTTCAGGACTAGTCATAAATATGAATTCTTAACTGCTCATGTTTGCACTAGTTCTCTCATTTTGAATACTGTTTAGGAATTCTTAATTACTCCTGCACAATATTCATCCATTTTCCCTCTGCCAGTATAATGAAAGATTCTTGATTGCCTTTCATTCCCTGACTTCATTCCATCATTACCAAATTTGAAAGTTTTTCCTAGCCTGCATATCCCACTTTGTGGTACTACCTTTTCACCAAGAAACTCTTTCAGTAATTACACTTGCAGTGACTCCATTGCCCAATGGAAAAAACAGTTATACACTTGCATCCCAGTTTTGTCTGAGATCACCATCCCACCAAACTCAAACAAAACCCATGTGCATCATATCTAGCCTAAAATCATCCCTTAAACAAATCTAAATCCCAAAGAGAGAGCCCTCTCTGACTGCTGGTAGGCTAGGACCTATAGTCCAAAGCTTGGTTTGTGGTTACCTCAGCCGTATTCCCTTAGGAGTCAAAGGGAACAACCTGAGCGATAACATAATGGCGACTCCACTGGGGAGAATCATCTGTTCATCACTATAAATCCCCATTTTTGATCAGTTTTCCTTTCGAATAAGTCTTAAACTTGTTTTGAAAAATCCTAAAAAAAAAAAAAATCTCAAAAAATCTCAAAATATTTTGTTTCTTATTTCATATTTAGTTCTGATCTATGTGGTGGACAGAGATCAGGCCCTTCAAAGTTAATTTATTTATCCACCTGGCGACTCCACATAATCCTCATAATAAAGACTCCACTAGAGAAATGAACCCAAGAGAAATATACGAGCAGGTCAGGATTTTGACCTGGATTACTATCCAAGAGGTCATGTTCTTTCTCTTCCATAAAATTTTGCTGTGTATATTGTATTTTAAAAACGATTTTAAATTAGATTTTTATGATTTGCCTGTTGAAAATATTGTTGAAAAGCCTCCTTGCACATTAGAACAACATCCTTCAAATGCTGCTGAAAATCATCATACAGCCAAGGAGGAGACAAATGTCAAAGCCAATCATTCTATCCTTGTTCATATCGAGCCCATTCAGCCAATCCCTGTACATAATCCCGTGCCTCGTAAGGTTCCTGACAGATATAAGCGTCTTGTTTTGCCTCCCACGCTTAATCCTCTGCTTAAAAATCATCCTAACTATCTCCCAAGATTTGATGGAGAGAATGGTATTACTGCACAAAAGCATACCCAAGCCTTTGAAGACTATCTTAATATATTTGAAGTGGAGGATGAGGATGTTAGTATCAGGCTGTTTTCCCTTTCTTTGCAAAACGAAGTTAGGACTTGGTTTAAAGCATTGCCTGAGGCTAGCATCTATAATCTTCAGCTGTTTTCCAAGCTTTTCCTTGATAGATGGATGATCAAACTTAATTAACTCTTGCTCATTGAAGAATATAATCAGTTAGAAAGACCTCCAAATGAATATGTTCAACGATTTTTTGATCGATTCAATAAAGTTTATCATTCTTTGCCTTTGAATATTAGACCTCCCCCTGATTTAGCTCTATTGCATTATCCAAGAGATTTTGATGTGGAAATCAAGTTCTGTTTGAGGGAAAGATGCCCGTCGACTTTGAAACAAATGCAGGACATAGTTGTGGACATGGACGCAAATCTGAAGATGAGATAGGAATGGCGCAAAGCAGAGCAAGAAGAAAAACTTCATGGTCTATTACAAAAGTAAGAGGAAATGATCAAAATGAAAGTTGAATGCTTAGAGCGCAAGAACACATCTGTTGTGCAAGAGGAAAGTAATGTTATTCATGAACAAACCTGCCACAAAACAGATGACATATTCATACACCCAGATGGGAAGGAGCAGTCTCCTGATATACTATATGAATATAACAGCTTCTCTTCTTTCAACTGCTTGCCAAAATACGATGAGTATGATGATGATTATAAGCCTAATGACCAAATCAGCCTTGCAGAGGAGTCAGAGCCTATTTTGGAAGAAAGCACAGTTCAGGATCAACAGCCTAAAATCAATGATCAACGTGCCTATCTCAGCTATGAAGTAAAGGAGGAAAGCGCAAAAAAATTTGATTTCAGCGAAGGAACTTTACGTTTCTGTGTTGATTCTTTTCAATTTATTAAGGAGAACTATCATGCAGTTAATAAGAAAGTATCAGCAAGTGTTGATGTTAACCATATGGAGGAATCCCAAATCATTGTTAAAAATATATTGCCTCTAGTTTTGCAGCCCCAAAAAGCCATCGAATATCAGATTGAGGAAGATTCAAAAGCGGCTGTTCCTGACCAAGTAATCCAAGTGGATCCCCTGCCTCTTTGTTTTTAGCCATCTGAGTTTTTCGAAGAAGAAGAGGAGCAGCCTGCGCAGATCAGTCAAGGGCCATATGAGCCTGTTTGTAATCAATTGCAAATATCAGTTCATGTTTTAGATGATTCATGTGCTGACAGGGTGTATGATGAAGTAAAGAAGTGCTCTTCTCCATTAGCAGGCTGTGTGCCTCAATATAAAAATGTTGATGATATCCAGTTTCCAAGGCATGATAGTGATCCCAAACTTTTGTGCAGTTCTTCAATTCAGACCAACAATTGTATATACATGTTGCAGGACACTTTTGTATAGTTTCTTGTTTCAGCAAAGAAGGTTAGTAGTTTTCTGAAAAGTTACCAAATTTATATATGATGGCAAGATCTCCATTTTTACCACTAGCAAGCAGAAGTAGCAAAGCTCACCGATGTTTATAATGCTTAAATGGCTGCACTGGCTATTTGATTTCACCTAACAACAAAGTAAGTGCTTATTAGAGTAGGTAGGTAGGATTTTAGTTTTCTGTTTAGATAGCAAGCTTGCTGCAGTTGAAGCCCGAAGTGAAGGACCTAAGCTCTTCAAGTCTGCTGTCATGTTCATAAATAAAGTAGCCAGCAAAGGGAAGTTTTCAGAGTACAACAACAACTAAAGATTAAGGCATTCTGACCTGCTGTTCTTGACTTTTCACAAGGAAAAGCCATCCCCAAGTGGAGCCACTGTTAGCCTCCTGCTCATAGCAGGTATTCATCTTTCATGATTGACATTTCTACATACCAAATATGTCATACTTTGCTTGCTGCAATGTTCCATATTTGCTACTGAGACCATATAAGTGTCCATGAGAGTGTGCTAGTCTAAGTGTCTCTGCTGTATTCCAATTTTGATGAGTTATTCCATTTTTGAAGAATTTTCAGTTAAAGGGAGGTCCAAACAACTTAATATTGGTAGATTATTAGATAGGTAGAGAAACAAGGGTGCTCAACAGCCTAATCTGAGCCCCTGGATGGAATAAGTATAGATGTAGATAGGAGACCAGTAAAAAAGAAAAAAGTTGAAAAGCTGGGTTCGCTAGTTCAAGTGCACCCAAACCAAAAGTAGAAAAAATGCTAGGTAAAGTAGGCTGGGTAAGTAGTTTTGTGGTTGCAGAAATCAAGCTATGTGATCCATTTCATGTTTTCAAGTGTTATATTTATCCAGATCACAGTTTTGAGGCCCTTTTTCATTTTGATCAGATCAAGCAAGGCATCTCTAACTCCTCCTTCTTCTCATTTCCCAAATCACTCACTAACATCCCCTTGAGTACCTTGGGATCTACCCAAAAAGTCCATCTTCACTCCATCCTTGTTAAAAACCAAGTTGACATCTGAGTTGACTTAGTGAAAAGAAGCCACATTTCTTGTGTAAAATTAATCTTTACACAATCCATTCATTTCCCTATGCTTAAGTTTCCATTATATAAACTTAGCATGCATCCCCTCCTTTGTATTCCAAAGACCTCATATTAACATCTAACCCTATTATCTAGCTCCCTAAATCATTTCCCCTAACCCTATTCTACAAAAACCTATATAAAAACCCCGAAAAACACTAAATATCCCTCCCCATTGCAACTATAGCCAAGTACTAAAAGTCGGGAAACATTAGGTCCACATGGGACCCATTGTTAGCCCCTCCGCGTTCACTACCCTTGGGATTTATTTAACTTCTGGTTAAATAAATAACCGTATTAAACCCCCCCCACACATAAAACCATACCATTACCCTCCGCTCATACATGTTATTATGGATTTTGTTTAAACACTTGGTTGAACGAATAACTATACTCCCGCACCAAAACACATTAATATTTAACCTAAAGTCCAAAACCCACCCGAGGCCGTGAATAATTAACATTTATCAGGTGCGCATTTCTATTAAACCTCGATCAGGTTGCCTGCCCGTCCACCATAGGATCAGCCCTCCCAGATCCAATGGCCCTAATGAATATCGGGCGCCTCTTCGTAGCGGTACGATAGCACCCGATGGTCAACGGTTTCACCGTCGTACACCAGGATAGCTATCAGCCGCCTATTGCATCGGGTTGCCCCTAACACATACCACTCCAGTACCAAAAGTGGTCTGACGAAAACCACTTACCGCCCTCCTAGCTTGCCTACGTCACCGCATGATGATGCTGCCACGGCGCCTGCCACTGTGCTGTACCTATGCCATGTCACCCGCTGACATCATCACCCTGCAACGTCACCCCGCCACGTCACCACGCTGATTTCATCCACCGTACCACTACTGACATCATGCTAACGTCATCCTCCGTACCACCACTGATGTCATGCTGACGTCATTGCCAAGAAAAAACGCACAAAGGCGAAATCACTGCGTAGGAAGCTTGGAATGAAAAATAGGGGTAGTTTTTGATGCGCGATTGCGCTTAGCACTAATCGCGCATCGCTAAGAAAAAGGGCCAAAATGGAAAGCCTCAGTTGAGCGCATGGTTTGTAGCAACTATTTTTGTCGAAAAGAGATAATAAGGGCGATTTAGCAGTTTAAAGAGGATCAACAGAGAAAGAGAGTCCCGATTCAAGTGCTAAAGAGTATCAGAGGAAAGATAAAGCCCAGATTCAATTAAAAAAGTATCAGTGAAGCGGCAAAGAGTATCAGATCGACAATATCAAAGTAGGTGAACATTAAAAGCCTCCATCAAAGTCAAAGAAAGTGGTGAAGCCACTTAAGGCTCTCAGATCATAGTTAATGCACATCAGAGCCACTCAAGGGTAGTGGAGCAGAGAGCAATGCACAGTTATGATAAATGGCCAGTGCATAATAGCAAAGGCCACATAGCCTCATTTTCTATAACAGCTGCCCCCAGCGCAGCATTAGATAGATATTTTTTACATTACTTGCAAGATAAGTTAGGTTAAATGCAGTTATTTCCTCATATCTTCTATCAGATCTATTTTTGTAGATATTTTGCCTATAAATATAGCCCTGAACAATGTAATAAGGGTTGTTGGTTGGTGGGTTGGTTGATGATTTCTTCTTTCTGAATTGCACTGTAATATATCATACTATGTTAATACAAATGGTTGTTGAAGTTTACTGTGTCTGAATGATCTGAAGGTGGATTGGATGTTCTGGGACTTGCTACAGAATTCCCATGTCATGCTATGGAACAATAAGTTATACTAAACTGTGTCTTATGTTTTCTATTTTGTAAGTCTCATCTATGTTTCATGATCTTAGTAATAGAGAAGAAGAATAGCATAAGATTTGTTTCAATGCACCTTATGTTCAATCTCTGTTATTTATTATGTTTTCTTTAGGACTAGTCATAAATATTAATTCTTAACTGCTCATGTTTGCACTAGTTCTCTCATTTTGAATACTGTTTAGGAATTCTTAATTGCTCCCGCACAATATTCATCCATTTTCCCTCTGCCAGTATAATGAAAGATTCTTGATTGCCTTTCATTCCCTGACTTCATTCCATCATTACCAGATTTTAAAGTTGTTCCTAGCTTACCTATCCCACTCTGTGGTACTACCTTTTCACCAAGAAACTCTTTCAGTAATTACACTTGCAGTGACTCCATTTCCCAATGGAAAAAATAGTTATACACTTGCATCCCAGTTCTGTCTGAGATCACCATCCCACCAAACTCAAACAAAACCCATGTGCACCATATCTAGCCTAAATTCATCCCTTAAACAAAGCTAAATCCAAAAGAGAGGGCCCTCTCTGACTGCTGGTAGGCTAGGACCTGCAGTCCAAAGCTTGGTTTGTGGTTACCTCGGCTGTATTCCCTTAAGAGTCAAAGGGAACGACCTGATCGATAACACATGGAGCGTGAAGGGTTAACAATGGTATATGAAATCCAGAAATTTAGGCACTCTCTTTTGGGTGTGCAGTTCAAAATGTATACAAACCATTCAAATTTTAAGTACTTGGTCAATAAGCCTATGTTGGGGGGGGTAGGGGGAATTTGTAGGTGGTCACTGTTATTTTAGGAGTATGACTTTGAAGTAATTGTGAAGCTAGGGAGATTAAATGCTGGACCTGATCACCTGTTGTGGATTGAGAATGGTGAAGACCCCACAAGTCTTGGTGAAGGATTTCCTGATTCGAAGCTCTTTGATGTGCATGTAGCAGACGAACATTTTGTGGATATAATCTAATTCCTCTCTATAGGTGTAGCTCCTGAAGGATATACAACGCAATAGAAGAAGGAATAGGTAGTTAGTGCTATAGATTTATTCGTCATCATAGGATATTTGTATAAAATGGGGTTAGATGAAGTTTTGTGCAGGTATGTATCGGATTATGAAAGACAAAGTATCCTCACTGAAGCACATGGAGGAGTTTTCGAAGGACATTATGATGGAATATCAACTGCACAAAAGATCCTACAAGTTGGGATATGGTGGGCAACTATGCACAAAGATTCCAAGGAATATTGTAGGGCATGCGATGTCTATCAGAGGACCAAGAAGCCACCACGAATGGATGAATTACCTCTGAAATCGCATGTCCCATTACAGGCATTCAATAAATGGACAATAGATTTTGTGGGATCTATTCAGCCACCAAGAAAGAAGATAGGAGAACACTACATCATCACGATGACAAAATACTTGACCAGATGGGTTGAGGTGTAGCTCATGAAGGATCTTAGCAAAAATACAACTATGAAGTTTATATTTGAGTACATTCTATCTAGGTTTGTTTGTCCTAAGATTTTGATGAGCGATAGGGTTTCACATTTCCTGAATGAAACGATTGCTGATTTGCTTGAGGAATTCCAAATATATCATCAGAAAAGCATGCCGTATCATTCTCAAGTTAATGGAATAGTTGAAGCTTTCAATAAGATATTGGAGAATGCTTTAACTAACATATGTAATGAAAATAGGAATGACTGGGATGTGTGCATAGTAGTTTTTCTTTGGGCATATAGAACTACCTATAATAAGTTGACTGGACAAACACCATTTCAACTGGTGTATGGACAAGAACTGGTGATGCAAATAGAGTATAGAGTGTCCAGTTTGAGGATTGCTGCAGTCACAAAGATGACAGGTCGAGATATAATGGAAGAATGCCTCACACAGATACTTGAGTGAGAAGAAGATCAATTCTTGGCAGGATTTCATTGACAAGTCCATAAGGCTCGAGAAAAGGCATGGCATGATCACCACATTAAGAAACACATCTTTAAAAATGGAGATTTAGTGTTGATGTATGATAGCAACTTTACTAAGTTTCCAATAAAATTTCAGATGCATTGGCTGGGAGCATTCATCGTCAAGGAGATTATGGATGGGGTTGTAGTTCAGCTCGTGAAGTTGAATGGGGAGCTATTTCCAGGAAGAATCAATGGGTTGGTTGAAGTTGTACCATGGCGATCCTGCCCCGACAAAATCACTATATGGAAGTAGGACAATCTTAGTACTCCAGGCAGTTGCAAAAAAGTGCGGGACTATATGCTGCTAGGAGAAAATTCTGGCAAAGAGATTGGACTGCAAGACTATTACACAAAAAAATTTCACTATCCCTGTACTCCCCGTTCCATGATCCTAGAGGAAATCTATAGTGAACCCTACATGCTTTCCCATCATTAAGAAACTCCCATTGTGTCCCTCTTCATGAGTAGAACAATTCCCTTTTGCATCATTTCCCAAAATTCTTCCTTTTACCCCTGTTTAAAAGACCAGCGCTAATGACCCATGTCCTCCTCTCACTGATATGTAGGGATTACAACTGTCCCTAGCACCCATCGGATCGAATGAGCCCTGTCTCAGTCACACCGATCCTCTTTTGGATTTTTTTTTTAAATATGGAGTTGAAGCTTCCAGCTCTAGAAGCTTCATAACGGAAGTATGGTAAATGGTTAGGTTGGATGGAGTCAAAGAGATCAGTTTGGGCTCCTTTCCCCTATTAGGATGGAACTAATCCAAGAGATAAGGCATTCTCCCATGAGAAGAGGAACCATCTCCCCTCCATCCAAGCTATATAAAACTCTCTTTCTCCCAAGCACAAGTTAGCTTTTAGTCCTAATTAAGTTCTCGTTGAGGTTTTTATTTTGGAGTAGTCAGCAAGCTACCCATAGTTTGTAGCTTTCTAGTTTGTGTTTAAGAGAGAATTGTGAGTTTGGTTTGGTGTGAAGACTAAAGGGAAGAGACTTGAGACTAGCATTGTTGAGGCTATCCATGAGATGCTAGCAAAAGTGTGGGAACCCATATACGTTAGAGGAGAACAACAAACATCGGTTGTAATCTCTTCTTGAAATAATATAAATGCAACTATCGATTGAATTCCTACATGAAATGTCATCTCATATATTTATGGCTTAATGTTTCTTGACCTATTAAGTAGGCTGAATACAATATTGTATGCTATTATGTTTGTTGTTTCTTGTTGTTTGCTTGTTTTAGGTGTGCGAAGGAAGGAAACAAAAGATAGTTAGAGTGAGGAAGCATGATCATCACCAATTGGAATAACGTTCTAAGAGGTAGGCCCTCTTAGTTGATTCTAACTTAAGGAAATCTTCCATAAATTTTTTGTTTGTGACTAGACCCACTCTCTCGGGCTAGAGGAATTGTTTGTATTCGCACTTAGTATTTACTTGCATCACAACAATTGTCAGGAGAAAGGCAGAAATGGGAACTATGACGAAGGAATTGTGCTAGCACGATGGGTCCCATGTAGGCTGGCCCAAAAGTGACTGTTGAAAGCACTGTAGATGATTGGATGACTATTTCTCCATTAAAGGGAGTGGGGGGAAAGCATTTGAGGAGCATATATTTGGAAATATACCACCAAAAGAGCATTAATGAAGGAGATCCAGAGGGAGTCACAAGATTCGAATTAAAAAATGGCTATAAATACAACATCCCGCTCCACATTCGAACAATTTTCTGCCAGAGAGATTGCCTTGAGATTTTGCACCTAAGTTTGAGCAAATACAATTGCTGCATGTTTGGGAGAGATTGGCAAGAGATAGATATGGAGTTTCTATAGCAAGGGCTTAGCTTTGAGGTAGATTTTTCTAAGTGGCAGAAGAAACTATTTTGAGAAAGCATTGACAAAATGAATGCAACACCACTAGTCCATACCACAATGCCGAGTTCATTGAGGCCAAAACCTACTACCTCCGCGATAAGAGAGAAGAAGCAAAAGAAGCCACAATGAGCACTAGTTCGGTAATCACCACACAGAAACCCAAATGAGGTTCGACAAAAGGGTTGTATGGATAAGAGTAAGCATCCGATGGAATCCATGGATTTGGATGAAGAATAATTGACTATGGGGGTTGAAGATATCGATGCAGAGGAAGCAGTGCGAATTATTCGGCTACCACCTTATGTACCCCTTACAAAATCCACTGCCAAGGTCACTAAGGACCCTGACTCATTGAAATATATGGTATTCATGCCATTACTACCAGAGGAAGTACCTGCTGAGGGTGACTTGTTGGCCTAGATACCATTCCTGAACATGGAGGACTTGGATTTGAGCGATCATGCGAATTTTCCATAGTTATAACCCAGGAAATTCTTGAAATCAATCTACTACGAGGATGGGGGACTCATAAGGTTTGAGCCAATGAAGTGGACGGCTGAAATTGAGTGTGCATTGTTTCTCAACATGCTATGTGTTCGGAATTTTAGCCACAATGTAATTAATACCATATGTGTGTGTCAATTGTTAGTACTAGTTCATGACGGATACCTCTAGCTGGGGAGGCCCATTCCAATTGACAAGATGTTGGTCCACAGAATCACTGTGCTACCTTAGTAGGGCATGAACCCCGAAGATGATTTTGTGGGGAAGTCACAAGAAAATAAGCTTGCGGATCAGATGACGAGTGCTTCGGGTTGGTGAAGAAGTTGCACAGCTATGCCATTAGCTCCATATTGGATGGAGCTATGTAGTTTCCTGCACATATTTTGCCAGGAAAATTAATGTAGAAGTGTCGTGTTGATGAAGTGTCAACACTAGTGGTATCTTTAGCTACGCAGTGTAGCCAAGGGGTCCAATTCAATTGGGCTAAGTATCTTTGTCACGAGTTCCTGGAGGATTGCCGTGAATCCTAGGAGGATGGAAATGTGTTCCATTACGTGTGGTTACTGCTATTGATCATGTTGGTAGCCTGGAGGATGCCTGAGGATAGCCATTTCCCAACGCCATGTTGGGTTGCGTTATATTCTTTCCATGTAGTTAACAGGGGGTTTGAAGGGCACTCGTAACCCCACTTTATGGGGTTTAGGGCAGCACCTTGGAAAATTTTGGTTTTAGACCCTATGTTGGTCGGGCGGACCCACCTATGGTTTTGTGCATGATTTTCACACATATTTTTTGGACGTGATGCTTTTCAATCCATGGTATTGGATGCGATGGTTTTCAGTCCATGGTATTGGATGCTTCAACATGTATAAATATGTATTGTAACATTCAAAGGAACGTAATGAAAAATCAAGCTGGTAGTCCCAGTTTTGGGATCTAGGACAAAATCTCTGTGTATATGTGTTTTATGTGTTATGCTTTCGCATTGTTTATTTATTGTGTTTTAGAATTCGTATGCAGGTAATTTGTGTATGGGGTTAAAACCTACATGCCAGATCCAGACTTGTGAGACGTCACAAAATTTACCTCGTGGGCTACAAAGGACCTCGACCACATCATTGAAACCAAGATGTTCTGGGTCTTGTTCGAGTCACAGTTATAGATGGTGATCAACCAATGGCCATGGTTTTCATGTAGTCCTCATGCATAGTACACAAATATCGTAGATTTCAAAGAAGATTTTCACAATCCATCCATACACGCGAAGAAGGATGCCACAGGAACATGGCACAGGTTACCATATTTTGTTGTAGAGGATGACAATATGGGGGTCATCAAAAAATGGTTGGGTGATTGGCTCACCCCATTTGGCGAAGCTGTAGGAACAAATAAGGTTGCAGAACAAGATACGAGGAAAACAACAGTTGCAACAAAGGCCAAGAAAGACAAAGAGAAAGAAGTACAGAAGGGTTCTAAGAAAGACAAAGAAGCACATAAGGCTTCTAAAAAAGAGAGGGAAGTGCATAATGAAAAGGATTTTGTGAAAGAGAAGGAAGCGCAGAAGGAAAAATATTCGTAGGCAACAACATCACAGGTCACCATTGACCTCGAGGAAAATGAGATGGAGCACACTAATGTAGAGGTTGAAACCAGAGATGATGAAGAAGAGGGAACATACCCATAACTTAGCTCAGAGGACTTAGAGTCTACCTTCAGGATCAGGAAGAGGCAGAAGTGAAGTTCCATAGGACCTTGCAAGAAGCAGAAGTCCAATAAGTTTGCAAGAATAACACCATTGGTCATCATAGAGGGGAACCTTGATGAGATAGGTGATGATGTTTGCTCCGCCATTTAACCTATATGGGGACACATTAAGGACCAGTACCACCAGGTATTGGAAAAAGTACAACAAGGATTAAAATAATTATAGGTTGATAGGAGTAATCCCAACAAGCATGGTGCAAGTGAGCAGATCAAGCGAGCATGCCAAAATTTAGTAGCATTGCAGAAATCGCATCCGAGCTCCGAGCAGTGCAACTAATAGGGGTTGTCTCCATTTTGAGATAGCCAAAGACCAGGAGCGAGTGTAGAACTAGAAAAATCTAAGTATCAACCTTGCAACATTACCTATCCAGACCTTGCATGAGCTACACCAAGGTGTTTCAGATGAGCTCCGTGTCCAGGAGAAATGAGTGTTGTTGATTATCGACGAGGTAATAAAAAACAATCAATAGACTTTTGCAGCGAAAGTGTAGGCCTTGCAGGCCCATGACGAGGTGGTGCAACACAATCAACAACTAGAGGCAACCCTTACCCAAGTATGAATTGAGCTCCTTGAGCTCCAAATTCAAGTAGAGGCAGCATCTGCAAAGAAAATTCATAAGTTATTTGTTGCGCTGAAGGAATCCAAGGAAGAAACTAAAAAGGTATGGTTTGAGTAGTAGTTGCAGATTTCAAAGCTTCCATTGAAGATGTAGTCAATCATTCTGAAAGTTTGAGAGTAGTGTGATGCCACTATTAAAGAAAATATGACCACTCTGGTTGCTGCAGTCAACGACTGTAGCCAATTGTTTGAGCGGAAAATGGAGACGTGGACCTCGCTACAGGAGGATCCACACTTGTAGATGATTGAAGCAGACATCTGCAAAAGGAAACTACAGTTTGATGAGATCAGTGCGACAACGCAGATCTTAGCACATGTGTTGAGGTTCACCAGACTTCAAGAAGTGAAATTCATACAGACCCAGATTGATGAGGTGCATTAGAAGGCCTCTATCATTTCCTCAAGGACGTAGCCAAGGGCCGATGAGGCAAGCCAACTATCACAAACCATTTAGAGCAAGCTTAAAGATCTTAAACAAACATAGAGAACCATGGACCTTGCAGCTGAGGGTCCAACCACAAAGAAATTGGTTGAAGAAGTTCACTAGATCGCCACCCACGGAGAAATAGATCTTCAAACAATGAAGATAGAATTTAGTGGCTTGTAGGAAAAGGTTGAGGCAACACCAACAGAGTGACTCGAGACCAGTCATGACTATGTGTTGGGGGCCTTTTGGGACGGGGTCCC
Source organism: Pinus taeda (assembly GCA_000404065.3). Taxonomy (NCBI): domain Eukaryota; kingdom Viridiplantae; phylum Streptophyta; class Pinopsida; order Pinales; family Pinaceae; genus Pinus; species Pinus taeda. The sequence goes on along the minus strand of APFE030349167.1, from coordinate 76,844 downwards.
CTGGGTCAAATTTCATTATGTTTTGTTAAATATTGTAAAGTCTCTACATTTTGAGGAGCAGAGCGTGATTACCATAGGTTGATAGGATTAAAAGGGGATTTAGCAAGGTCAAAGCTCCTTATTTTGTTATAGTCAAACCATTTTGAGACCTTCCCATGTTTCGCGGACCATGGTATTATAATGAAGAAGAATATAAAAGGAAGTCATGGAAGAGTCATAAGAGAGCTAGGTAATAATAGTGTATGATTTGGGCCTGATTTGATCTATTATGTACTTGGGTGAAGGGGAAAGCTCTTGTAGCTATGTGCATAGAGATCTTAGTAATTCCGTAGCTGAGTGCGCGGGCCCGTGCATCTATGTGTGCAGGGTTGGAAGATGTTGTATTTGAAGATCTAAAACATAATAAAAGACTTATTTTGAAGAACTATTTGTTCATCTATGTATTACTGTTTCATCTCTGAATTTACTGTATTTATGATATGTTGAATGCATTTAATCAAGAAAAGTAATTAACAGATTCACGGAGATGTAGATATGTTTATTTATATGATGTTATGCATGTTTAGCACAATCGGCGAAGAACATAAATTTGTCAATTGTTAATTACTTTACATTCTAGGTTTCAAGGGTTAGGGTTTGCAAAGGTCAAGATAAACCCTAGGTCTACAGAAAACACATCACATAGCCCTTTGGATGCATAAACCTTGTTCTAGCATCCCCCAATACTACCTCGGGTGTGACTGCAGCCTGCGCTACGCAGGTTCTTTCCAAAAGGGCCGGTAATGTAGGCTTTTGTTGGTTAGCATAGCTAACTCTGAACCAGGATCCAAGTCCGCTCAAGCCAACATGACCCAATCGATCCATCAACGACATTGGATGTGACTATTGTCTCTTTATAGGTCTATAGGGATGGGGGGTATGGAAGCACATGTTAGATATACCTACACTGGGTATATATAAGCTCTAACTATTGGGCTTTGCTAATGACTTCTTCCTCATTATGTGAGGATGCATTTTCCACGTCCTTTGAAATTTATGATGTGAGGGATCTCAAAACCAAGTTGAGGAAGTATTTGTCCTCAAACTGTGCTTTACACAAGTTACAGAGTTTCTTCCATTCATGCATATGATCCAATATGTGGGTAGCAGGTGTTTGTTTGAAGTGGGTAAGGATTTCCAAGCTGGAATCATTAAGAACCAGGAGCTGGAAGAATGTGAGGAAAGTTGTAACTAGGGAGATGAAGTTCCCATGTGATGCAGAAGGCTACTCAATGTACCGTTTTGTTGTAGGCCCAATAGGGGTGCATTGAAATAGTCGTAATTGAATAGTATCATCTATGATACTCTTAGATGAACACCACAGATGAAAATTCATGACATGGTTTCCTAGGTCTTCTCCTTATTTTCCTTGGAATTTTGGAATGTTTGAAGGGAGCGTGGTGTGCATAGCTAGCCAATTCTAGCTATGAGTGATTAGTTCATTGGTTAGCTTACTTAAATATAGTCTACATAAAACACATCACATAGCCCTTTGGATGCATAAACCTTGTTCTAGCATCCCCCAATACTACCTCAGGTGCGACTGCAGCCTGCGCTACACAGGTTCTTTCCAAAAGGGCTGGTAGTGTAGGGTTTTGTTGGTTAGCATAGCTAACTCCGAACCTGGATCCAAGTCCGCTCAAGCCAACATGACCCAATCGATCCATCAATGACATTGGATGTGACTATTGTCTCTTTATAGGTCTATAGGGATGGGGGGTATGGAAGCACATGTTAGATATACCTACACTGGGTATATATAAGCTCTAACTATTGGGCTTTGCTAATGACTTCTTCCTCATTATGTGAGGATGCATTTTCCACGTCTTTTGAAATTTATGATGTGAGGGATCTCAAAACCAAGTTGAGGAAGTATTTGTCCTCAAACTGTGCTTTACACAAGCTATAGAGTTTCTTCCATTCATGCATATGATCCAATATGTGGGTAGCAGGAGTTTGTTTGAAGTGGGTGAGGATTTCCAAGCTGGAATCATTAAGAAACAAGAGCTGGAAGAATGTGAGGAAAGTTGTAACTAGGGAGATGAAGTTTCCATGTGATGCAGAAGGCTACTCAATGTACCATTTTGTTGTAGGCCCAATAAGGGTGCATTGAAATATTCATAATTGAATAGTATCATCTATGATACTCTTAGACGAACACCACAGATGAAAATTCATGACATGGTTTCCTAGGTCTTCTCCTTATTTTCCTTGGAATTTTGGAATGTTTGAATGGAGCGTGGTGTGCATAGCTAGCCAATTCTGGCTATGAGTGATTAGTTCATTGGTTAGCTTACTTAAATATGGTATGTTTAAAGAATATAAGAATGGGATGTGTGAGTTATCCTCCACTATGAAATGATTTTGGATAGATATATGTAAAGGGGTCATCTGTGGGGAAGTTTCATGAGAATTAACTCATTGGGTGTCTTGTGGACTATTTGAAGGAGTGGTATATGGGCTCCGTAAAGGGGTGGAATGTGCAGATACTTGTGGGATTGTGAAGGGTGTGATTTGATGGGGAGGGATCTCGAGCAAAGGTGCACCAATAAAGGAAGATCCTATAATGGTGGCTGAGTGATGTCTTCTACACCTAAATGGTGGGAATCCTGGCACACCTCCTCGTAATGAGGGGAGTTTTAAGAAATGTGTAGATCAATGAGGAGTTGTGGGGTCCCATATGGTGTTGATTAGAGTGTGTTCTACTTTGTGTATGGTGAGGGAGGGATATGATTCTTCAAACCAAATTAATCACTATTAAGCAGATAAATTGTTCTTGCGGACAAGACCGATCTCCCTAGTATCAATTGATATCTAGCAACAAACAGGACAAGAAAATATACTTTTCTCTAAACATATTACGATTCATTAATAAAAACTAAGAAGTGTTTTAGACCCTACCTTAAGTCCAACGCTAGTTTGTGGCAGCCTTGCTCCAATAGCTTAAAAGAGTTTCCTTTTTAATAACCTGCAAACACAAACAAGCACACATCAAAGAACACCTGCATAGCTAATATAATAAATCATGTTCATCATAGTGATCAAGGAGTCTATGAAATAAACCATAAAACATAGCTTATTGAGAAAAATAAACTTGATTGTATTAATTTTGAAAAGAAGAACTTTATGACCTTGGTGCCTTGATGTTGTACAAGCTCTTCCCAGGGTCCAAGCAGGCATCTCCTCTACCTTGACAAGCCTCACTCTCTTCCAAATGAGATCAAAAGGTATGTGATCTTTCCTCTCAAAAGCTCAATTAGGAGACTAAGTTCCTGTAGAAATTTTGAATAATTTAACACATATTCAACAGAGATTATCCTGATCATGTACTATTGCGGAAAACATACACAATACATAAGCTCCTCTATGTTGATCATCAATATAGCAACATCAATAACAATAAAACATCAAGAGCATTCACACATTAACACAGTATGTATCCCGGGGAAAGAATCTCGCTAAAAACCCCAACTATCTGTATATTAATGATTGAGTCATGTAACATTACACAGAATAATACTTCTCACAAGTATCTCCACCTCTGTTACACACAATACAGCTCAGATCTGATCTCCAAATCTCTTCCACTGCTTGCCTGCCTCCACTGCTCAATACCTACTCAAGAACTGATGAGAATGGCTCACCAAAACTCGTTTTTCACCTGCAAAATAGTCACTCACGCTTTGTGGACGTGAGCATAAGCTAAAATGTGGGCAAATACGTGGGCAAACTCATTGGCATACTCAATCCCTTGATTGTGCAAGATCTGGTGCACAACTATAGTCACAACTGATAGCAATCTGATTCTCTACCACCTGTCTCTGTTGAACTGAACATGCACTGACATGCAACTGAGTTAACTGATGTATTCATTAGTTGTATTATGAGTTAATAACTTGTGAATTAATTAATAACTAATTCACCCAACTCATCTCTAGTCTATTTTCCAGTTAGACTAAATACAACCAGTTTAACAAAGCTAAACTGAACACAACTCCTTCAACTCCACAATCAACTCCACCAAACTCAACTGATTGAGTTCTAACTGAAGTCATGCATGCAACAACTCAACTGACTCATAAGAAAAGCGTATTTCCTTCTGACAGCTGCATGTGCCACCTTTGTAGCTCAAACTGAAGTGCTCCAAGAGAATAAGATTAAGTTTATAGTCCAAATATTATTGTGAGATAATAATGTTTGACTTTTCTATTTTTGATAGCCAGTCTAAAAATAGACATGATCACTCACACTTTCATCAAAAATAGAATTCCATCTATTTTTCCCAACTTGATCAATCATCCATAAACAACAACCTGCAATCCATAGACATGATCCATATGTCT